>WEKX01021859.1:0-28804 GCA_013390025.1 Pitta sordida | reverse complement strand
GACCTCTTCTTCCAGGCTGACGACACCAGAACGAGAGGGCACGGCCTCAAGCTACGCCAGGGGAGGTTCAATCTTAACATTAGGAAGCGGTTTTTCACAGAGAGAGTAATTGCATATTGGAATGGGCTGCCCAGGGAGGTGGTGGAGTCACCATCCCTGGAGGTGTTTAAGAGAAGACTGGACGAGGAGCTTAGTGACATGGTCTAGCTGGGGGGTGTAGGGCTGGATGACGTTGGGCCCCTTCCGGCTCGGAGTGGCCTGCTAGACTGTGAGGGATCTAGGTTGGTGTTATGCTCTGCGATGTGCTCTCGGTCTCTTTACGGGTGTTAGATGGTGAGTTGGACTAGATGATCCTTGTGGGTCCCTTCCAACTCATAATATTCTGTGATTCTGTGATTCTGTGACTGCAAGTCTGGGCACCCCAGGATGCAGTCCCTCCACAGCTCCTTGCCTTTGTTCCAAGGCAGAATTGCTGGCTCACTCAAGACATTTAAATGAAGATTTAATGTCTCTCTCACAGTTCTATTAGATCTAGATTCAGCCTTCTAATGCAATGGACATAAAAGGACATTACAGGATTTACAGTAGACCTTCCTTTAGGTTGTCTGGGATGATTTTCATTCATTTTGAAGACTTGATTATTCTGGAGATTTCTCACAAAGAGTTTCAGAATTCATTCTCATGCTAAAACGGTTTCACAGGTTTATTGACACCATGTTCATCAACTGAGTGGGACAATAATAAGAATGAGAATGCACCCAAGATATTTTGCATTTCACTTAGCTGCTCAGATAATCAAAAACATTGATCATAATCGCTTGACAAGTAATCCACAGCAGTGAATATTTTAATAAATTCTTCTCTATTTAAAAAAAAAATGTTTAATAATATATGTGATACCAATATTGGTATATTCAGTAGCAGTGCTTTCGCTAATAAACTTAATGTAGAGTAAAAAAGCTTAAACAAAGTACATTTTGGACTTTTTAAAACTCCAAATTCAAAGTCTTTTGTAAAATATACCATATTTATCAATTATATGCTTGTGAGACTTTAATTTAGGAACTTTTTCATGCATAATCTCAGAGGAATTATTCATTTCAGTTCAAGGATTTATCCACAGAAATATTGATAGAACTCTTCTTTGATCCTCAAGTATTGAAAAGCATCCAAGAATATAAACTACTACTTGATAGAAGAGTAAATATACAACTGATTTTCTCTGAGATTTTTAAAATGTACCATTGCAACTTTCTCAGAGTAATAATTAAATTGTACTGCTCAGGATTAAAGTAAGAGAATGCCACGTGTGTCATGCTTTGGGTACAAGTAACAACCCATTAACTCTTCAAAGGTGGTACTGTGGCCAAGTGTAGAGGGCAGAGACCTTTCATCCTGACTGCATCTACAGTGTTAATTGAAGTCTAGGATGCCTTTAGTACACTAAGTCTGTAACAAATCCGGCTTTTATCCAGGTTACTGTCTGCACTGCTTAGGAGCAGCCAACATTGTGGTATCTGATGACATCCAGAGGTCTAGCATGCCCAGAAGTCAAAGAAAGTTGTTGTTGGAGGTGGAGGGGTAAACAAGGAGGTAACAGGCAAGGATATGGCCATGTTGTTTGGGAAGATGGGGTGGATACACAGAATTAGTATNCAGTCCCAGCCCTCTCAGTCGTTCCTCATAGGGCTTATGTTCCAGCCCCTTGACCATCCTCTTTGCCCCTCCCTGGACACGTTCGAGGATTTCAATATCCCTTTTAAACTGAGGAGCCCAGAACTGAACACAATACTCAAGATGAGGTCTCACCAGTGCTGTGTAGAATGGGAGAATAACCTCCTTATTCCTACTGGCCACGCTGTTCCTGATACAAGCCAGGATGCAGCAGGATGTGCCTGGCACCCTGGGCACACTGGTGGCTCATGTCAAGCTTTCTATCCACCAGCACTCCCAGATCCCTTTCCACCTGCTTGTTCTGGAGCCACTCATCTCCCAGACTGTAGCTTTGCATGGGGTTGCTGTAACCAAAGTGCAGGACCTGACACTTAGACTTGTTAAACCCCATGCCATTAGATCCAGCCCACTTGTCCACCCTATCAAGGTCCCTCTGCAGAGCTCTCCTGCCCTCTCTGAGATCTACATTAATCCCAAGCTTGGTATCATCTGCAAACTTGCTGATGATGAATTCTAAGCAATCATCAAGATCATACTGTGAGAACTGGAGTGACTTGAAGCTTATCAGGTTTGCCTGAGATATGTAGTCTGCAAGTGAGGGAGGAAAGTGCTACCCTGTAGAATTGGGCAAGTTCAGAAAGTTTAGTCACATTTATCGAGAGGCTTAGGTTTTCTGGATAAAAAGTCAACCTGGCAAGATGGAAATACAATTTGTCCTTTTGACTCTGCTATAAACTGTGCAATGCTAACTTACCCTTCAGCTGTACCTTAAATGCAAACTATGACAGCACTAGTAGAACACCTCTGAAATTATATACTATGTATATCATATATACACAAAACATGTCCATTAATATCTAAATACATTATATAAACTGAGACAAGAACATTTTATCCTACCACACTACCAATACCACCTACAGTAGGGGACCCATTATTTCAGTTGCAGTCATATAAAAACAATGTAAGAGAAAAGCTACATTTTATCTGTACTGTCAAGGTAACCAAAGTTACATTTCCGCATTGGTAAGGCAAAATATCTTTAAAGACTGGCAAATAATTTAGCTGAAAGTAATTTAAGACGATGAAAACAGCATTCTCCTCTAGCTTTAGGTTGTCTGACATTTTAGTACTAAATCCAAAGTACCCTCCAGACTTCCTCCTTATAATGAGACAAAGCCACCTCCAGAGAGCAAGTCAGCCCAGCTGACCAGGGCCCCCCAGAAGTCTCCCAGAAGGGCTGTGGTGTCAAATCTCAGGCAGCTGAATATTTAACCTCTGTTGCTAATGTTGGGTAAACAAATATTGCATCCTAATTACATACCAACATATATACGCTGGTCGGCATATGCATCAAGTTTGCTCAATTTTCTAGACACCTATTGAATTTTAACTGGTTACTTAAATGTTACAAGCTCTCTGCAAAACCACAGGCTGGGATATATGTTCTCCAAATATTTACAGCTTAAATAGCTGAAGAAAAGAGAAGTATGAAAAAGCAAATAGAGGGGTCAGTATTTTTGGCAGACACATTATAAATAATTAAATCTTACTGAATCTCAGCAAATATGAAAGAAAATGCTTAAGCAGCTTAGGAAACGTGGCTAAATTCCACTGATTAGGAATGACGCTCCCACATATGAGAATTCCTTCCTTTGGACCACCTGCCATGATGATTGACTTAGAAAGGTTTAAATCACAAGAGTTTGGTAATTACTTGGATGGGTTAGACTAATGTGAAGCAAACATAAGGTTAACCAAGAAAAAAATAGAGTGGAATGGAGAATGTTTCATTTAGAAATAAAGGCAAGATGTCCACGTTGCTCCAGTTGTTTTTCTTGTTTACTGAAGAGATGAAAAGTAATACTTTTTTCCCTCACAGCTGGCACTTGAAGATTTCTAAGGCAAGGCAACAATAGACTAAAATGATATTTTTAAAGTCATTTTCTCCTAGGGGAAGTTGCCAGAAGCAAGGGAAGAGTTTCCCAACACATGAGTTTACTCAGTTTTAATTAGAGCTAGTTATTTTGCTTTTAAACATTTAATAACTGCACCGTGAAACTGTAGAAGCTTACAGACTCACAAAAGGCCAAAATTTGAATATGCTGTTCAGTAAAAATACCTTCCCAGCTACATACCAACAGTAGTTTAACAATGAAAATAACATTGAAATAACACGGTTGTTCAGGCCCTCCTGGAGATACCAGCCATGCTATCTTTCCTCAGTTGCAATGTGAAGAACAGGGATAAGTCAAACAGGAGAGTGAAGAGGATCTCAGGTCTCTGTTGCTGTGCAGCAAATACACTAAGGGACTGAAAATCCCCATATCCTGTAAGGCTTTTTCCTACTCCTAGGAAAATGCCCAGGCCCTCTTGACCTCTACCTGAGTCTTGTATACCAAGAGTGAAATGGAACAATGAGGTAGGGGAGAAAGAAAAGAACTGAAACGAGTGCTAAAGTAGAGAATTCAAAATAAGAAGGGAAAAGGAAAGAAAAATACCAGACCAGTAATGATAAAATCCTCAGGCTTTGAAAGTGTTTGGTTATACAATTTTGGTCAAAAATTATCAAGTGTTAAAGATGTGAGAAAATTTAAAAATCTGAAAAAAACACCATTCCAAGAAAAATCCTCTTTAGATAAATTATAAGAGCTTTTCTAGACTTATTTTCAAATTTTCTAGTTTTAGAAGCTTGAAAATCATGGCACATGAATTACTTAACCAGCAGATTATTTTTTTTTCCTAGAAAGAGAAAACACTCTTTATTCTGCCCTGAAAATAAATATCAACTCAGCTAAGACTAAAGCTCTCTAAAGTTCTGTAGTTCAACCCTGTGTCGCGTCTAAACTAAAATACCCTGGTCATTCCTTGAGTAGATGTAAAGTGTTACCAAAAAGTAAACACAAAGTTGTTGCACTCATATGCCACCTGTAGTCATAAATGGATGGAAGCCAACATATTCAAGGCTCCGTAGAGCTTTAAAGGATCTACAGATGAAACACAAATTCCTGTTTGATGTTCCACATACAAACTTACTTTATAATCAATAATTTATTTCTTTTCTCCATTTTGTGTTGACCAAAAGTCTTTTCTTTCTATGCTTTTGTTCCAATGTTTACACGTTTTCCAAAATGAGTACACTTTGTAAATTCAGAGAAAATAAAGGCAAGGTATCCAGATGTTTTGCTGGTTTCTAGAGCGATAAATGGATAAATCATTTTATTAATCTGCATTAAGTGTTTCTGTCCATCTACAGGGTTACTTATAATTAACCTTGTGTGTCAATTCCTGTTCTACGGACTGCTGATTTTGTAAATTCATGTTCACATTGAAAGGATTAAAAGCATAGTTTAGCAGATTACAGTGCATGATCAGAATGGGCAATTACTTCGGTCGGATTCAATTACAATTCTTATTTCTGTCACAAGTATACAGTACCAGACTAAGAAGAACAGGGCTGAAACCTTTTTCTAAATTACCCATCACTTTCAAACACAAAGAACAAAATAAATGTTAGAAAGTCGGGTGTTTGGGACGCTGAAGTTAGCTGTAGTCCATCCTAGTAAGTGCTTGCTCCTATAATCCTATTTTTATATCATCCTTGGGCAGTGTGCACATAGCACTCACACGAAGGCTCAGTCCAAAATAAATGTGATCTCATGAATTAATGCATCAGGCCCATGACAACAAAAACCACAGAAGAAAACGAAATCTGTTACTTGGCTGAATGCTGGTGTATGTTTAGGAAGGAATTCAGAGAAGATACTCCTGACCCATGAAATACCCTCACAAATGTATCACAGACAGTAGTTCACTAAACCCTATGTGAAAATAACCCTACAACTGCATGAGCAAAACTTATGTCACTCAATTAGAAATTTATTCCGTACTTACTGGTGGTCCCAGGGGTCCCGTTGGACCTGCTTCTCCCTCTGGGCCCTGTTGACCCTGTTTGGGGGGACAAATTGGAAATGCAATAAATTTGAAACATAAATTTGCACAATGCAAAAAAATTACAGTTTTCTAGATTTTTTTTAATAAGATTAATGATTTTACCTGTTTACCTGAATTTCCCATTAACCCTGGTACCCCAGGAGGACCTGTATTACCCTGTGGGACAGAAGATGAAAAATATTAGCCTAGCCAATGGTTTGCTGTTTTGTTTTAATACGAAAATTTAAAGTAAAGGAAATAATAAAGTCTTTAAAAAAATCAGCCCGTATTAATCTTTTAATTCCACTTTTATTTTGGTTTTCTTTTGAATTTCAGCTAATTCCTTTCAACTTTTCAAAAGTCATGTTTAATTTCCTTTGTTGTTTACATGCTGACAAACCCCACATAGATTTCATTGCTTCTCTCAAATCACAGAAGGCAATATAATTCTATGTAATTTCAGAAAATATTCACTTCTCATTCTAGCTTCCTTTTTCTATTGTGACTAAACTCAAATATTATTGTCTGAACATTCCAGTCTCATTCATACAACACTTTTTAAAGCTTAATTGGAATTAATGCTGCAATTTGGTGGTATCTAAGCAGAGATTATAACCTCTGTGATTCAATAAACTAAGGGTGGCTATAAAAATTATTCTTATTACAAGACCCCTCATTTCAAACTGTCAAGAGGTAGCCACACCTCATGCCTCCTCTGGCAATGACTTCCACAAATTTAAAAGGAAATGGCCTTTTTTTAAGTGTTATTTAGTGCCTGGAATCATGAAAAACACACCATGTATCACAAGGATCAGGAATATACACAGAACTAGAGCTGATAAAAAATATACTTAATTCCTATAGCAAAGGCTTGTCTCTTAACACACACACACACAAAATTAATACAATTCCACTGAATACTTTAGAACTTGATAAACATAAATACAGAATTTTAAGTACTCAAGATGTTTTACCTTTGGGCCGGGAATACCTTTCACACCTGGAGAGCCTGGTAAGCCCTGAAAGAAATAACATTTCCATTAATTTGTTGTTAAGGAGATTGGAAGTGGTGTTCGAATCCATCTTAGTGACATGGTCTAGCTAGGGGGTGTAGGGCTGGATGATCCTGGGTCCCTTCCGGCTCGGACTGGCCTGCTAGACTGTGAGGGAACTTAGGTTTGTGTTACCGCTTTGGGATGTGCTTTCGGTCTCTGTACGGGTGTTAGATGGTGAGTTGGACTAGATGATCCTTGTGGGTCCCTTCCAACTCATAATATTCTGTGAATCTGTGAATCTTTCTCAGTCTTGAGTATTTCTAATCCTTTTACTTGATACTGAAGCTCTTTCATCCAGTAACACACCAAGCTTGAATTCTTTCTGTTTACAAAGGACCAGGTAAGGACTATTACTCTATCTTCACAAATTGCAAAAGCGCCATTCAAGAGTGAGGACTTGTGATGTTTGCTGGCTTAGACTAGAAATAGATGGCTGGTCCCAGCAGGTACAGAGTTTAACAGATACTTTTTGTACACATTTCATTCCCTCCTCACTTCTGTGCAACAGCTCATAGCAGGTATGCTTTCATCAAATTTTCTCCCAAGCTTTAGAGTTCACTTAGTATCATGAATTTACTTCTAGTTCTGTTTTAATACTACTCCATCACTAGATCCTCACAGCAATGCCTCCCGTAGCATAGTGGTTTTAAGGGGTTTCTATTTATCTTTTGACAATTGGTAGTTTTCAAACTTACCCCATCAACATGCAATGATTACCTTTTAAAAGAGTTCATAAAGCACTACTGATTCTCTACAAGTTCACCACAGGGGATACACTAGAAAAGTCCAGAGCTCCCCCAGAAAGAAGCATGAGTGTGATACACTCCAGATGTTCTGAGGCAGCAGAACATCATTAAAATGGTTGTATCTAAGCTATGTTAGACTACCAGGTCAGCTTTTCCTGCTCGGCCTGGGAATAGGTTTGTCCCTAACCAACACAATGAGACCAGCTCTAATGGTGGGGCCACACCAGCATATCCGAAGGGTCTCAGATACAAGAAACACTAGAAGAGGACCATACTTGCCACAAAAGTTTTGTGAGACCAAGTTCCTCACAATGTCACCATAAGGAGATCTAGGTTTTATGTAAAACTTTTGGATACATAGAGAAGAATCTCCCCTTGCACTACACATACTCTCCCTGAGTCTTTTGCTTATATTTTCTCTTAAATTACTCCAATGTCAGCATCAGACTAGCCTATACATGGCCTTTCTGTGGTTTTAGCAGAACCTACCTTGCAAAGGTAAAATACCTGATACTTACTGGCAGTCCCGGAAGTCCTATATCGCCTGGCGCTCCAGGTTTTCCTGGTTCACCCTGTAAAATGTTTTAAGTTGTAATTTAAGCAAATCAAACATAAGGAAAAATTTGATTTCTAGAACAGAGAGTTGGAATACTTTAGGACCTATAGTATGGGAAACTTCATTGAATTGCCCTCATAATGTGCATAAAGCCATGGGCAGCAATCACTAGTGAGCATTGCCAAAGCTCAGACATATGCCAGCTGTGCCTTACTTTTGCTCCGGGCATTCCAGGGATCCCTTCCCGGCCATCAACTCCTGGTAAGCCCTTGAAAGAAGAAAAAAAGAAAAAAAAATTAATGTATGTTTTTGAGAGATTTTGCCCAAGCACCGATATACAAATTAACATCACATGAAGAAAATGAAGAAAATAGATATACATACAGACTCTCCTTTTGGCCCAGGGAGACCATTTATTCCTCTTGTACCTTGAGGGCCCTAATAATAATAATAATAGAAATAATTTTTAAAATAAAGCTAAACACAATGAAATGAGAGATTAAATGAATGTCAACACATACTTATTCGTATTTGCATTATTACTTTGAGAGTACCGATTATACTCTATGCTTATATGCTATTAAGTAACCAATGTTTGCAAGTCAACATGAGTCAAAATTTATCTGTGCTCACCCTTTCTCCCTTTGGACCCATCTCTCCCAGTGGACCTCTCTGTCCTTGATCCCCCTAGAGAAAAAAGAAAAATTATTTTAGAAATAAAATCAGAATAAACGTCGTTGTATTTAACTATTCAGTATTAACTAAAACTCTCAGGAAATCAACAGAAAGTACAATTCACACTTGATTAAAACAGACAACTCAAACTCATACTGCATTTAAAAATACAGTTTCTTAAAACTGCAGCTGACAGCTACATTTTAAAAATACACAGCTCAATCCATTCCCTGGGATTTCAGAAATGTCTAAGCAAAGGATGTTGCATTTGCTTGTTTAGCCCATAG
The DNA here is from genome assembly GCA_013390025.1 of Pitta sordida. Classification (NCBI taxonomy): domain Eukaryota; kingdom Metazoa; phylum Chordata; class Aves; order Passeriformes; family Pittidae; genus Pitta; species Pitta sordida. The sequence continues at coordinate 19,878 of WEKX01021859.1, read as the reverse complement.
AGTTACTGGCTACTCCAAGCACAAATTCCAGCTGTGGAAGCAAGGAGTAGGGAAGAATGAAAAAAACAACATCACCAAACCACAAAATAAAACCCAAACACAAAGCACACACACAAAAAACGCCTCCAACAAAAACCGCCAAAAGGCACAAGTTGTCCTGTACAGGTTTTGTTCCAAATTTATTTCTGGAAAATTCCAAGCCACCGTAATGCACAGTAGCACTCAAAAGGAAGAAGTAGCCATAACATATTAAGGAGTTAAAACAGATTAATCTACCTCACAACTCTTTGGGGATATTAAGAGATTATAGTAGACTTGATATCACAGTAATAGAATTTATTTGCCTCAATTAAATTGATAGGGGAATTGATACATTTGGGTTAATTAGCGGCCATCTTGATTCACAGCCACCGAGTTCCAGGACTTAACATCTAACTGGGAAGTGCTCGATTAACATACACTCTACTTACAGGTGCACCAGGAAGACCTCGGGGCCCAGGATCACCATCAAGGCCACGAGCTCCCTACAAAACAAGGAGATAACAGAACACATTAAAATGAACTGCTGGAAAACAAACAACATATGCATCCTTCTGGTATGCTGGGAGCTGCAAATTTTCTGCAGCTGAGGGGGTTTTATAGCTCCAGTTTTTTTAAAATGGCAATTTTTTTGTAATTTGTCTTGGTTATTTACGGTGATATGAAAGCCAATATTTTTTAACTATGGAAAAATACGAGTAAAAAAATGACATTCTTGTCATTCTCTAAAAAACCGTATTGGAGAGCAAGGAGACCTTCACATACTACTGCAAAAAATGTCTGCGTTTTCCTTAATAATACTTATATCTATCAACAGATAATAGAGTAGCACCAAAACATGAAGAGGAATCATCAAGTCCAGTGCAGCTATTTTTATGACAAATGTACAAGGAAACAAGGCAATCACTACCCTGTAATTAAATTTAAAGGAAGAGAAAAGTTGTTTTAAAAAATATTTAGAGAAAATATGGAACTCCTTTGTTAAAGAGATGTAGCGAGTATTTCGAATAGACATAAACAGAACAAAAATGCAGGCAGATAACTGTGAAGAATTACAAGACACAAAGGCCAGAAGAGCAAAGATAGTAATACAGTTATATCTCCTCCGTCGCTAGGAAAGGGACAGGCCAAAGGCGTCGCGAAACATTAATCTCGCAAAGAACTGCAGGTCGTTAATATGCAAGCAGGCCATGCCCATTGCTCCACCCCCCAGAACTCCGGAGCTCTGCAGACAATTCTCTGCTCCTTCCCCTTGTCTCTCCTGGCACAAACGAGCAAGGGAACCGTTTCTGAGTGGCTGCTGTGACCGTGTGTGCTCCTAGCGCAAACTCTGCACTGCTGCTCCACCTCCCAGCCTGGCCCGGCCCCGCTGCTTTCGCTGTCCCGCGCGAGCTCGCCCTGCCCACGCGCGCTCGCGCTGTCACCGCGGCGAGAAAGGGGTGTCCCTTAGCTCTGGTCAGCATTCTTGGAGCCTGGAAACACCTTAACTTTGCAACATTGAGTGTGCTTATGGCGGGGTGGAGGCTTCGGTATTGAAGTTTCTTTTCCTTTAACATCCACCGGTGCCGGGAGAGGCAGCAAGGCAGCACTGCCACTACAGTTCCAGAGGGAGAGGGAACAGAAACCTCCTCCTGGCACAGTGACAGCGGTGTGGGAACATCTCACCGCTGCCCCGTCCCAGCACACCGCGCTTGCCTCACGTCATCACCGGGTGCACNNNCCGCCCCTCGGCAAAGCAGAAGCAGAGCGCATGAGCTGGGTATGAAATATCGCAGATCCGTGGAGCCGGACTGCAAAAAAGTTGCTTTGCAAATGGGCAAGGTCGTGAAGGAGAAGTTGCGATACAGAGAGGATTCACTGTAGCTTGACAGAGGTGTTCAAGAGTAGGCTGGATGACGCACTTAGTGCCATGGTTTAGACAATGGGTTGGTGTTGGGTTACAGGTTGGACTTGATGATCTCCAAGGTCTCTTCCAACATTGCTAGTACTGTGATACTGTGATACTGTGACAAATGTGCCCAAGAGGTTAGGAAGGCTGACTCATGAAAAGCTTTATAATCAGGAGAAATTTGATGCTGAATCACAAGATAAGGTTCCAGCAATTTCAGTTCTGGAGAAGACAATAGCAGGATTGCTACATTCTATTTCTTCTAGGAATTTTTATCATATAGATTTAGCAAGATCGCAAGACTAGAAAAGTAACAGGCAGCTTTGAAATAACAGTAAGGAATACTTTGACAGACAGAAGGAAGATTATCCAGCAAAGTCATAACACTACATAAACATTAATTCCACTGCCAACAATTCAAGATACAGAGGCGTTGAAGACAAAGAATGGAAAAAGAACAAACTTAATAAAAAATCCAAGGAAAAAATGGAATTATGGAAGTGAAAGGCTTTAGGAAGGTGCAAATCACTGGAGGGACTACTTAATACTTTTTACCTTTAAATAAAACATGCTATAGTTTATAACTGCTATGACTTGTTATCTTGCTCAATACACACATGCAAAACTACTATAAACCCAAGGATCAGAGGGAAAAGTGTGAAAAGTATATGTCCTTTACTAACCAGAAAGACCAAGCTCCCTTTCTTCCTAACAAGAAGTACAGTAGCTATGGGAAGAGCGCTGGCAGGAGTCCAAAAATGAAGGGAAAATAAAGGAGACGCTTAAATAAGCTTCAGGAGTATACATTTTTTTTAATATAAGCCATGTTATGGAAAGAAAGGTTAATACTCACTTTGGCACCTTTAGGTCCCATTATACCAGTTATACCTCTGATACCTAGGATGCCCTGAAAAAGAAGAGTATATTCAAATTATGCTTAAATCTTTCCATCAGAATTGTCCTAGTTTTCAGACAGAAGGCTCAAGTCACATATTTGCTTTAGGCTTATTTTATTATTTTCTTAGTATAAAAGGAGAAATCCAGCTGCTGCTGTATTAGAATACTTTATTTTCATGAGAATTTGATATTTTACTAATTTAAGATTTTAAAAATAATTTTAAAGTGTCTGGCTGAATTATAAAACCAAAAATAAAAATATAAACATAAAAGAAATATAAAATATTAATATAAAACCATAAGGACTGGAAAAGAACACTGATTTCTCTTCTTGATGACCACAGAGTTGAAGCATTCTTGTCATACAGTTTGTGGAAGGGAACACATAAAGGCTAGATTTGCAAAAGTCTAAATCCTCATAAATGGGGTATAGGACAGATGCAAGAGAAAGGTACCATTAGATTTTATAGAATTCCAGAGGGAGGCAAAAAGGGCAAGTTTTATGAGAGTACAAGTGCTAAGTCTATACGCCCACCACACCTGAGAGGCTGAACTGAGTAGACATCCTGGTGCAGCAGGACATATCACAACTATCACTTCCTTTCAAAATACAGTCTCATGAGAAATTTGGCTTCAATTTCTTCCTTTCCTGAGAGACTGAAACTACAGGAGATGTCTCCTCCCTTCAGAGACCAAACCCTCAGCCATAATATGTTTGTCCTGCAACAAGAAGGATGCACTACAGCTGCGTTAACGAAACAGCTACAGGCACTTCAGTGCCCTATAAGACTCTACACTTGCAGCCTTCACTTACTCCTAACAAAATGACACAGACTCATGCACAGAGCAATTCAAGCCTTGTCAGCCCAAAATGTGAGAAAAATCATGATAATGCAATAATGAATACAGCAGCACAACAAGGCAGACAGCCAGAATCTAATCCCCCTTCTAAAATCAGAGATGGAAGCAGGCACACTGTGGTATCCACTACTATCAAAAGCAACATCTCTCCCAGAGGTGGCCATCTTATGCAAATCTTCTTGTCAATGCAATGCATGGGCTGGATTGCAGGTGCTGATGTGGAGACTGGATGCTTAATCCTTTCCATTCATTTATGTCAAGAACATACAAGAAAACATAATCTACAAACTCTTTATCTGTGCCTCGAAAGTACTGCCTGTGCTCTTTTCCATAGGTTGCCTTTCTACACATTATGAATGAAATCCCACATTTTAATGAAAACCAATTGTTTTCAAGCTTGTTTGTAAGGTCACCAACTGGTGAAACTTCGAAATACTATGAGTAATGCACAAACAAAAAGGATAGTCAATCTTGAGTTGGTTTTTAATTCTACTGTGTCATTTCAGTGATTGAAGAATTCTAAAAAACTGAGTTAAATGAGTTGGTCCCCACAGACCTTTCAGAGGGCAGAACCTGGTTCTTACACAAGTACATTGTCTGAACCAGTGCCCCGGGGACACTTATTTCAGGATCAAATGTAAGAAGGAATGCACCCTTTCCTTAGTATGTTCTTTCTTTATCTTTCTCTAGTCATAATCCAGAGGTTGTGTTGCTTTATGTTTATGTCCATAGAGAAATTTGTAATTGGGATTCGGATGTCACATGCGTCAAGGCAAGGTATTGTATAATCTGGTCATAAATAGCCTTAAATAAATAGTTTCACATCTAAGAAAAAAGCATAAGACCCAATCAGAAAATAAATTACAGAAATGAAAGGTGGTCATGCCTGTTTCTCTTACTTAGAATGATCCCTGTTATCATTTTCCCTGGCCCTTTTCAGCTGCAGTAACCACAAGAGCTTCTCACGAGGAACAAACTGATGAGGTATGTGCCAGAACAAAGTACAGTGAAGCAGGACAAGAAAATAACTCCACAATCACAGGTATGATTGAAGTATACTTCTTCATACCAAAAGGAAAAAAAAGTCAGAGGAAAAATATGTGTTCATCAGTGATTGCTACTTCATCTTCAAGTCTTAGCTAAGTCTGAATTTCACAGTTGATCGTTTCTTGAACAAACACTAGCTTTGCAAGGATAAGTCAGTCATCAAAATTATAGAAAGAAAGGCCAGGGGAAAAAAAACCCAACTATTTTCACAATCTAAGCACAACATGGAATTTAGGATGTTAAAATAGTTTTTAAAATTAGCCTTTCCATAGAACTATATGAGGTTTTGTGCCAAGCAATAATGTAACTTTTTGGAGCGACTTAAATAATTCTACCTTTATTCATACACAATATGGCAGAACAAAGTGAAAAATAGAGAGATTTTATATCTGTTTTCTTTCAATAATAAAGAAAAAATATATGCTGAATCAAATGGGCAACACTATTTAAAGGAAATACTTTACTGGAGGGCCTTGAGCTCCTACTTCACCGCTGGGTCCTTGGTCCCCTTCTTCACCCTGGGAAAGCAAAAGGAATACATCTGCAGCTAATCCACACCTGACACATTGCTCTCTCACTGTACAAGGTGCATTTACCACTTATTGTTTTCTTTCATCATGTCCTGCAGGAAAGGAATCCTAATGACATCACACTTCTTCCTCAGACAGATACTCATGGAGGTTCACATTCCACAGGTTCACAGGTTATTCTGAGTTGGAAGGGACCCACAAGGATCATATAGTCCAACTCCCAAGTGAATGCCCACCCAGGGATCAGACCCACAAGTGTGGAACCATGGGCACCACGTTCCATCCATTCAAGCCTCCCACCATCTAGACCATGTCACTGAGCTCCTCCCATTCAACTATTAGTCAATAGGGTAATTTCAAAGAAACGTCAGTATAAGGAATAATGATATTTTACTCTTAATCTGTTTTTCTATATTTTGTTGACATTGATCTCTATGGACTTTCTTGTCATTCTAGAAGTGCAATAAAGGAATACTCATATATGTGAATGGACTGAATATGTCAGTAGTTCTCCATCACAATACCACTTTGTATCTTAGAACTTTTTTAAACTGAAATGGCAAAAGTCTTTTTTAAAATCTTTTCTGCTTTTTCCTCCAGCATTGAAGCATGGACCAAGGCAGTGCAAATCTTCTGAAATTTCCTTACAAATATTTCCCACAGAATTTGTGGATGTCCCACCCCTAAAGGTATTTAATACCAGGCTGGAGGGGGCTTTGAGCAACCTGGTCTAGTGGAAGGCATCTCTGCCCAGAGAAGGTGTGTTGGAACTCCATGATCTTCAAGGTACCCTTCCAAACCATTTAATGGTTCTAGGAAGGTTATATTACATGGTTAATTCAAATTAAACATCTTAACAGACATCATTTTTCAGTTGTCAAGCTGAATTGGACTTGGCCTCTACTTTAGCTACGATCATTTTTTGCTTATGAAATTAGACTGTGTCCTTTCCCTCTTAAAGATATTTTTCCCTGTCATTCTTCATGTAATTACTCACCTGTGTCACAGAACTATTAACTTGGTATGTCCACAGAATTCTTCTGCATTTGAAAGTTTGAAAGTTTTTCAATTGATAAGTTAAACTTTGATTATTGCCATGATTTTCATAAAAATTATCAAAATAAAAGTCAAGTGCAACTTCTGCACTATAATAAAAAAATAAAGTATGGATGAAAAAGAATAGCGATGCACCTTTGGTTATTCTGGAGCATTATGACATGTAGTATCATTTCATGTGTTCTCTTAATTAATACCTCTAAAAAAATGTAACATTGTTTTTTGAAGAAGAGGCTAAACTGCTATTAGCTTGCTAAAATCAACAGCAGTTTTTCATTGCTGGTTTGGGATTTTTTTACCTTATAACCTTGTTTTCCTGGTTCACCAGATTCTCCTTTTGCACCTTTTTGTCCCTAAAATAAATGCAAAAAAATCCATAAATAAATATTGTTCAATCTTAAAATACAGTTTTGCAAAAAAGACACAGATTGCTGATAAGTATCTTGGTGTTCACTCTCAACCCCTGTTCACCATTGCTTCCTCATCTGTCTAGGAAACAACACATATTAAGTAATATGCTCAAAAATAACTGCCTCTGAATCTAGCAAGGCTGCACTTCCAGGCAGGTTAGTATTTTTATTTTATGTTACCCAATAAAAATTTCCTCAGGCCAACACTACTCCTAGAAACAAGTAAAGAATGCATAAAAAGAAAATTCTTGCCTGAAATGAGATTCCAAATGTGAAAATGTGTTCATTTCAGTTTAGTATGTTTCAATATAGCATGTCCCCCAGGAGAGAGAAAGAAGGGAAAAAAGACTACGGATTTGGACAAATATTTAAAGTTCCTGGAGTTAGACTAAAAATGGTCCAGAAAATGAGAGTAACAATCCTTCACATACTCTAATCCTTTGGGGGCCACACAAACTCTACCCTAAAGATTAAAGCAGCAGCAAGAGATTTCAACAAGAGGTTATTTTGTCAGTCAAGAGTTGAACAAGTCTAAGCAACCACACTGACGCAATCTTTCTCCAAATTAACAGTGACGTGCCCTCTTGTCAAGCCAGGAACTAGCCTATCTAGCGCCTTGAGACAGCATCTCTGCACGGAATGTTTGAACAAACAAGTTGTCTTACCTTCATTCCCATTAAACCAGCATGTCCTGGACGTCCAGGTGGACAAGCATTGGGACACTGAAAAAGCATTCACAATGGTTACTGCCACGTAGGTTGAAAAAGACTGTCTGAAATTCCTTATAAAAACACATGGGAAAGAATCTTACCAACAGGTCACCATCTTGTAGGCCAATTGTTCCCTAAATTAAATTAAATAAATCAAAGTTAGTAAAAGAGAAATAACAAGACGTGATTCATCAGGCAATACAGTCATCAGACAAAACAGAAAACACTTCTATTTAAAGCCAGAATTAGAACCATAGTCAACCAAAGAATCTCTGACATGAAAAGCACCTAAACTGTAGGATTTCATTGTAGGATTGCAGGTGTCTGCAAAGTCTTGTCCTCTAACTGACGTTAACTTCTCAAAAAAAAAAAGTCAAAATATTTCTTTTGCTTTTTAAGCTACTTCAATCTTATTTTCTGTCAAATATAGAGCAAATACTATAACCAAACCCCATCAATTTCAGGCAGAACCTAGGACAATTCCATAATAGTAGTAACTTACCACCATTCAGCAAAAGATTCAGAACTTTACAGAGAAAATAATCTTCCCACAACACAAGTATTTTTAGATGCCAGTTGCAATAAAACTGACATCAGTGTACAACAAGATGGACTCAGTGAGGCCATTAATATGAGGCCATTCCTCATATTAAAGCAAATACTTTATGGAAGCTAACAGAAGACTTGTGAGGCACAATAGGGAGAAATATGATTTCACGGCAGCAGCTGTGTTTCAGAGAACCCTCTGAAACCCAGTGGGAGGGGACACACCTTTTTGGAGAGAAGCCCAATGGAGTTACAGGAATGAGCTGGTCTTGTTTTATACAGAACAATTTTTAAAAGAGCTGAAAGTACTTGGGTCCATAATGTCATCGCCTGGAGTGGGACTATGGCACTCCAGAAAACCAAAAAGAACAAAACTTCAAGGAATAGAAGCAGAATATGTCATTATTGAGAATTCATTTCTGCTTGTTTCCTTATTACTCTTCTCCACTTTACCATCTGTGGTTTTTACATCTCTGCTAATTCACTGGCAACTTTTACAACAAGAAGAAACATTACGTAAATAAAGCATATCAATTTGGGGTCTGTCCCTAAAGAGTGAGGAGGAGGTACCTGGCAGACAAGCAGTACAGCCTTTAAAAAGATATTACATATGTTTCCCAGAAGTTTGCATTTCACAGTACCCAGAATCCCGTGTGTCTGCCAAGCTTTGTTTGGACAGATAAATTGCCACAAGACAAAGGCATAACACACATCCCTCCTCTCAAGAGGTTAAGAAAAAATAACCGTTCTCCTTGAGGAGCAAAGCATTGCTGCAAAACTTTCTTCTATTCCTTATAAGTAGCAGGCCTGATTGTAAGAAAGACATAAGAACTCAACTCCCCTAGAAGCATATATTTCTATCTCATTGTAGAAATCAAACATTACATTTTATTTCTCCTAATAGAGAAAACTCTACCTCTGCTGAAGTAATACCAGTAAGGCCCAACAAAGACTACATTTAACAGCAATAACATGTTTCACAGGAAGTTTAAAACCTGTGTATTTGCAGTTTGCAGAAATGGGAAGGTATCATGACAGAAGTTACACAGTTTGCATTTCAAACTACCTTTTTATAATCATAGAAACTAGAAACTTGCTTTCTAAATGGAAGATCAAAAGTCTGCTGAAGTCCTGAAGTCAGTATTCAGCTGTAGGACTTAAGAGGAAGTTTTGTTCAAGTAGCAGGAACACGAAACTCCAATGTTAGCAGGTATTACATGTAATCACTTACCGGAGGACCTGGGGGTCCTGGTAGCCCTGGTGGCCCTCTTTTTCCTGGATCTCCCTTAAAAAGGGTAAAAGAATGTTATTGATTCATAGTAATAATGACAGCCAGTAGTCACATATTCAGATCACACAATAACATTGGTAATTTAAGTAGTTGCACAAGGATAGACTAAGTTGCCAGTTAAAACATCAACCCACAACATGACTCCCATAATAGAATGGGAAAAGGATATTTTTAGAAGAATGGCAACCATGTTTTGAAATAGCAGCCGCAAAAAAAAAAAACATGTTTTCAGCTTCTTTAGAAAGCTAAAACACCAGGATCATCTAGGCATTCCTCTATCTTATAACTACTAATTTATTTCTGTAGGAGAAGAATATTACTAACTGGACCAAAAGTCTAAAACAGAGAGAGAGAAAAATATCCTTTTTCAGACCCCAAAGTGAATTTATCAAATTAGAATCTTCTCCTGTTTGCCAGGTTTTGATGTTTAGAGCTCTCGTAAGTAAACAAAACATGGCATCTCTGCAAATTACTTTTTCTGAATGCTTTGAATTAAAATAGATCTAATATTTGGGTCATGACCACATTTTGAAACTGTCAGTTCAATATTTTTTACATCTTATTAAAGCATAAATGTAGTTAACAAGAGGAATATGGAAAAATTATTCACTCATTTTCACAATGCATGAGCTAAAGCGCCATTATTTTCCATGCAATATGTAATTATGTTCTCAAGACTCATTACATTGTGTTATGGAGATATGGGATATAAATGTATTCAACTGGGGACCAACTACATTCGTAGAGGATAGGTTCACATGCAGCTTTGGAAAAAGACATCACAGATGCAATTTCTGATTCTGGCAGTCTCTGAACTGCCAATTGCCAAAATGTGTAACATTATAAAAAAAATGCCATTCTACAAATAGTTCGTATACTTCCATAGGTATCCATTCTTGCCCTTGCTACAGACAAGACAGAAAGGTAGATGGATCATCTTCTGAAACAAACTGGCAAGTTTTAATGTTCTTTTTAAAGTTCATTTATATTATTGAGCACAATACATGCATTAAGAAGAAGGCTTTATTAAAATAAATTTTAATGCTGATTCAGATTCCAGTTGGTTTCAACTTGCATTTCAGTAGTAAAGTATGGAGTCAAAATATGGCAATGTGGTGAAACTGAGTGCTCAGGTTAGCAATAAGATTACTAGATGGAATCACACTTACAATGAGATGAACAAGAAATGTTGAATTGCTATGTTCACTGATTGATATGCAAATGAAATTCAGAAATTGTATGTGATAGTGTACCATAATGTATATGTGAGAAGACAGGAGTAAAGTTAAAGGTCTGCATGTAACATCAAGTTTTACATTTCCTGTACTTCTGGCGAGTTTGGTTTTTGATGTTAGCTCTCCCTGAATAAGAGGAGAAGTAGAGTATGGGACACTCCATGCAACATTTCATCCTAATCTAACAGGTGACCCTGACTTTGTGCTTTTCATTGTTCTTTCTTTCCAATGAACTTCAAACAGAATCTTTCTTCTACCAGGGATCACCGTAGATGAAAACAATACACTTGAAAGTGCTGTAAATAGTGTTTAGATTCCTTTTTTTCTTTAAGTAAGTTCTAGCAATTTAATAAATTCACATTTGCAGCAAACATAATAGTACTTACAGGTGGACCAGCACGACCTACTTCCCCAGGAAGTCCTGCTGCACCAGCTGGACCCTAAAACAACCACGGTAAATAGTGTTTTTAAATCATACAATACCTATGTAGCAAGCATCCAAGGAGTGAGAACATGTTGTTCTCTCAACAAACTATGCCTTCAGACATCGATATTCTTGCCCCATATACAGCAGACCTCAATGGTAGCTGAAGAAAGTATACATCAGAGACAGAACATCTGGATTTGAAAAGCCTCTTTTTTCATTGAATTACTTTTTATTATGGTATAATAGATTTACTGAATATTTAAACAGATTCATTGAAGAGTNACAATATCTGAAGAAAAATTGTATTATTGATTAAAATATTTAGCAGGAGAATTTGATTACACATATTTACAAACACGCTTTCACAAAGGAATGAAGACATTAAAGCCTTTGGGTTTAACTAATTATCAAGTACCATGATGAACATATCTATGCTATGGTCATTTCCTTCAAATTGTGTATTTAAATTGATAATAAAAAAGAACTTTTTTGCCTTAGTGCTTCCTTGAGGTCTAAATCCATTATACTAGTGCTTTTTGGTAATCAGAAAGAAGACCAAAATTCTCCTGTTTACATTTTCCATCAGTATTTCTCCACTTCAATGAGGAGTGTCTGATATACAAATGTGTTTCTGCTTATTTGAACAGCACGCTGAGAAAACAGATCCCTCAGTCTTGCACTGTTAAAGAAAACTTAAAATTTTATGGAGAATAGTGTCAATGATATGTGTGAAACACTAACGTATAAAATCCCAAACATACCTAAATCATCAGGAGATTTAATATGATAAGGCTCCTGGACTACAACTACTGCATATCAATCCAGGATTGTATTTGCAAAGCTGTCTTTACAAAACTTGGTAAAACAAAGTGAAAATTTCAAGCACTTATCAGAACCATTCCATTTTAACCATTTCATACACAGAAGAAACAAGCTTGAATAACTTACATAATCCCTTTGCTACTACATACTTCACACTTCCTTGCTGCAATTCATTATGCAAGTGTTACACACGTGACTATGCAAATCAAACTTTCACGGCATCACATATCCCATATTATAATACCACCTGAGGGAAACCAACTATTTACATGTTTTCACTGGAGTACACCTTCCAAACATGTCCCTAAACAGTGGAAGAAAAGGTTGATGATGCCAAAGGTGGTATCTGGATACTGTGTCCAGTCCACAGTGGCCCAGAAGAAGCCTGTCCCTGCCTCTGTCCACTCCATTGCATCCCCTCACCTTCCTAATTAGGTCTCCAGGAAGCAGGGGCTCTTCCCCAGCAACCTATGCCTTCCCCTCACAGAACCTGATTTCACTGAAAGAATGATCCGGATTTGGAATAAGTTGCCCACAGAGGTGGTTGAGTCGCCAACCCTGGAGGTGCTCAAGGGTAGGCTGGATGGTGTTGAGTGATATGATCTAGATGTAGATGCTAAGTTTAGTTGGACTATAGGCTGGACTAGATGATCTTTGAGCTCCTTTCCAGCCTTATGTCTACTGTGAATACTGTGAACCCCTCCACCCTTCTGGCCGTGAACTCCTTACAAGTAGACCAAGTTGCAAACCTGAGAGCTGTAGGACAATCAGTCAGTAAGGACATGCAAAAAGCAGTAAATGATCCCAAGCAGCTGCCCATGTTCCTGCCTTTGTCTGTGTCCTAAAGACAAAGCCTCTCCACATAGCCTGGGACTGCAGCGTTACATCCTTACTGCCTGCTTTGGAGGTGCTTGTCTGACCCACAGAGCACATGGAGTGCAGGCAGGGGCAGTAATCCCCAGTCTGCAACCACCTGGCTCAGAGACACCCTGTAGGTCTGCCATAAACAGTCACATAGCAGTATTTGTATGTGTACCCCGTGCTGCATGCTGTGTTTTAGTAGACCTTAAAACATTTTCAAATTCTCTGTCACAATCCTACCCATAGGCCAGATATGTAAACCACTAGCAATATGTCAGCTCATAGAAGAGTTACAGGAAACTCAATAGAGAGAATGGACTGAAAGGTGCAGCATATGTGCTGAATGTAGCAGCCCCAGGTCCATTTACCAGAGTCAGATCAGAGACATCAGCTTATGTAAATTATTTTTTAAAAATTACTTGAATTAATCAGAAGTATTCTATGAATTTTGTAAACCTGTTCTTTGAAAGATTATCTGTCAAAGAGATGACACAAAGAATAAATTCAAGCTAAATGATCCAAGGCTGTGGCTTCAACCCCTTTTGGCTCAATGATCCTTATGAGTCCCTTTCAACTCGGAATATTCTGTGAAACACTTAACACAGTTATCTGTGAAATGAAGCAGGAAAAAAAAATAGAGGAAAGGGCAAATGAAAGATGATAACTGAAGATTGCCAGGATACGTTCTGGGGAAGAAAAGGTGACAGAAGCAGAAAAGCAAGCACTGTATGTAAAACTTTACATCCTTAATACTCTTTCTAGAGGTTAACCTGAAGTCCTAGCTTGACCAATAAATTCCACTGAATGAGCATGAAAAACAGTGATAATAATTTAAAACTAATTAATATTGTAGACAAGGCTTCTGATTTTCTGTTTGCATGGAGCATTTTAACAACTTAAGCATGGAGGTTTTGTGAGAAATGAAATCTAGGGACTATTCCACTCAGAAAAGGCCACTGACTGGATTCAGAGCAGTGCATGATTACACCTAAACATTCAGTTAATCATGTAGCTAATATGTGGATTCAAAAATGTGCTCACTATGTTCCTAGAAAATGAGATCTCATGGATCAAACCAAAGACCTGTAAAGGTTAAACAGCCCCATTACTTCAGGTTTGTAGAAAGAGCTTCTCCAAAAGTCTCTGCATCTGAAAATTAGAAGTAATAGTACTGGAGTGTGATGGTTCTACTTCATTTGTTTGATTTGTTTTGTTATTAGCTTTAGTCTCACTAAAGTTGAGATGACAAGTGCTGGTCATTTTAAGAACCTTTCAGTGACTGTGCAATTTCTTCCGTAGCTTACAGCCATTCATCAAAGGCAAAACTGCATTTATACAGGTTTTCCTGAGAGTTTTATTTTGAGCATTAATCTTTGCATATGGATTCAGCATGCATGGGTTAACAGCCATGGAGCTACAAAATCAAATACTAGGTCTAAGGATTAATCTTAACCTTAATAAGTACAAGGGTACTTATTAAATCTTATTAAGGTACTTAGTCATGAGGTGACTAAGTATATCCCTCTTTTCTTTTAAATAAGTAAGAATTCTCATTTCCTCATCATAAATATTCCTGCAGATTCACCTTAAAATACAAGCTTCAGTTGCTTACTAAGCAGAGGCAGGACAACTCCAAAAGCAATCGCTACAGAATTTCACTGAAGCATTAGCACATTAAGATTGAAAGTCTCAGGGCAAACAAAAATCACTCAGCTTTGAACAAGGGTCCAAAATCTTAGCAGATTGTTTTTAAAGTCTCAAAATACAGTAACGAAGGACCTGCTGCTATGAACAGAATCAGCACTCTACCCTGAAAGGTTGGTCCAGTTTTCTGCTTTCCCAAAGTAACACCTCTACCTCTAAATTGAGACTAAGTCTCTTCATACATATTTAGTACAGAATCACAGATTATTCTGAGTTGGAAGGGACCCACAAGGATCATCAAGTCCAACTCCTAAATGGCACCACTGCCTCCCTAGCAGGAATCTAACTCCATTCTCCCACCTGCCAGGTGGGGACACTCACCACTATACTAAAGTGGATTTTATACACACACTTTTCCTGCAGGCTCTTAAATTATTCGTTCTCACATTAGTCTGTTAATGGTGAGTTAAATTATGTTTTCCCCAAATCAGGTTTTATTTCAGTGGACAGGCTAAAATACTACAGTATTCTAACCATTTCAGTAATTTATTTTCCCCATTTTTTCCAGTCATACAATCACAGCATGGCTTGCGTTGGAAGGGACCTTAAAGATCAACTAGTTCAAACTGCCATGGGCAGGGAGACCTGTCACTGAACCAGGTTGCTCAGAGCCCCATTCAACTTGGCCTTGAACACTTTCAGGGATGGGGCAACCTGTGCCAGTGCTTCATCAACCTCACAGTAAAGAATTTCTTCCTAATATCAAATCTAAACCTACTCTCAGTTTAAAGGCATTCCTCTTTGTCCCATCATTACATGTCCTTGTAAAAAGTCCCTCTCCAGTCTTTCTTGAAGGCTCCCTTTAGGTACTGGAAAGCCACAATTAGGACACCCCAAAGTCTTCTCTTTTCCAGGCTGAACAATCCCAATTCTCTCAGCCTTTCCTCATAAGAGAGGTGCTCCCTCTCTCTATCCTTTTCCCGAAACACACCTGACAAAGTCAAACTACCTGCAGCTACGCATTTTAATCATCACGGCTAGGCTTCTGTCATGGGGAGAGGCCTTTTGTTCTATTGTAAAACTTCTCTCCTTTTTATTGGAACAGACAATAGGTTTCTCTTCTTATCTCCCTTTCCCTCCCCTTAAAGGAATGTGGCCAGGGGAGGGGCTTTCTCCTTTTCACTNATGGGGCAACCTGTGCCAGTGCTTCATCAACCTCACAGTAAAGAATTTCTTCCAAATATCAAATCTAAACCTACTCTCAGTTTAAAGGCATTCCTCTTTGTCCCATCATTACATGTCCTTGTAAAAAGTCCCTCTCCAGTCTTTCTTGAAGGCTCCCTTTAGGTACTGGAAAGCCACAATTAGGACACCCCAAAGTCTTCTCTTTTCCAGGCTGAACAATCCCAATTCTCTCAGCCTTTCCTCATAAGAGAGGTGCTCCCTCTCTCTATCCTTTTCCCGAAACACACCTGACAAAGTCAAACTACCTGCAGCTACGCATTTTAATCATCACGGCTAGGCTTCTGTCATGGGGAGAGGCCTTTTGTTCTATTGTAAAACTTCTCTCCTTTTTATTGGAACAGACAATAGGTTTCTCTTCTTATCTCCCTTTCCCTCCCCTTAAAGGAATGTGGCCAGGGGAGGGGCTTTCTCCTTTTCACTTGACAAACAATGGAGGATCCTGTATCTTACCTCCCCTTCCTGGCAAGACATATGGCATGGGGAGGGGCCTTCTCCTTTCTACTGGACAAACAATGGAGGATTCCAGGGGAAGGGCCTGAGGGCCAGGGCAGGCTGAGTGACTGTCAATGGCATGTGAAGACATGCCCACAAGGCATGTGACGTGGGAGGGGCCCAAGGCCCTATAACTACAGTTGCTGGGCTCGCAGGGCGATGATCATGGACCTTCCACGTGAGCATTCAAGGGAGGCAGCAGAGTTATAGATGGTGCATCTCCATGTCTCCCAATTTGAGGCCAGAGTAGACCACTGATGGTAGTCAATATGGCCAAGACTGAGGTGGTGTTTCAGGGAGTCCTTGTATCTCCTCTCTGGGACTCCTCTGTTAAAATGCATTGCATACAACCCAGGAATTATGTCCCCATCTAAGTGACAGCAAAAATTAAACAGACAAAAAACCTTAACCTCCTAACAGAAAAATGTAGGGATTTCAATCTACTTAGAATCCACCTCAGTTTTGCTGTTTTCTGTGACTAAATTCAACTAATGCATTGAATCTAAATATTGACTAGCCATTATAAAAATATTATCTATTTTCCAGATTTTCAGGCAAGAAAATGAAAATTAATGTAAAGTCCATGAAATTTAAAGTAAAATGCCCACAAAGTGATTCATCTTAAATTTGATCATGCCTATAATGTAAGATCTTGAAGAATAACTTTATTATTTTGTCTCTGGCAAAATATAAAAATTATTATTTAAAATAAATCTAATGAGAGTTAAAAAACAGGGTCAAAAATACAAATAAACAAGGAGTTCTATACTAGAATACAATGCCTCTTCTATTTAATCTAAATAATTCCTCTAAAATTAATCTAATTTTTAATTAAATTATGTGCAGCCCTATTACAATATATGCCAGTCATCTTTTTCCATTACTCATCTTCCTCAAGGTTCTTTCCTAATCTAAATTTCTACACACCAAACTTCCTTCACTTCTTCAACCTTTAAAATTCCCAAAGGTCACAATTATGTTCAGCTACTAAAAATGGATGTAAAACCCATCTGCATGCCAACTGGAACAGTCCTCTTTGCATGTCCTTTCTCATATTTGGTCCTTTCATACAGAACAGTGGAGGGAGTATCGCCAAGCATTTAGACTTCATTTAAACACATGGCAAGGAGCTGAAAATAGGAGTAAATCTAGACTATGCAAATGTAACATGGGCTCTCCTATCTCTATAACATTTTAACAAAGAGATAGAAAAATGGTATGTGTAAGTCCAAAATTTGGGACCACATCACAGAGTCTCTTCTCTACAACATACAAAACAAATAAAATATTTGCACACTTAGATATAAAGACAGAAAGGTTCCTTAAGTACTACTTCAATAACTTTCCTGTTCTTCGGAATCTCAGAAAGAGGTTTTGGCTTTTCTTCACTACATTTAGTTGTAATAATCCTTTGTATTAATATTTAAGGGGTAAAAATCCTCTTCATATACTAAATGTATTACTTACTGGAAGTCCACGAGCACCTGGCAGTCCTGGCTCACCCTTTAAAAAATAAAAAAGGAGTTTTTCAAGAGGCATTAGCATAAAGTTTTGTGAATAACATACAGGACAATGTTCTCACCTTTCTGGGTATCAGTGGACATAATCTGCAAGTACAGTTGGCCCTCCAATACCATGGTACCACTGGTCTTGGTATCCCCCTGCGCAGCCCTCCGTATGCATAGATTAATATGCAAATTTGCCTTGTACCCTCACACTGTCCCCTGACGCTCCAGCGCTGTTTTGGCACTGCCTTGCTGTGTGCCAGTGCTTGCGTCGGCGCTTCCCGGTGCCCGTAGCCACCCCACGCCAGGAAAAAACCCTTTTCCAGTCAGCCAGGGACATGGGTGTGGGGAGCCGCTCGCACTGCTGTCCTGTTGTCTCTCCGGGTGCGTAGACCTGATCTCTCCATACTCAGGGTAGTCATCTACCCAGAGAAAGTCTCAGACACCATGTCTAACCTGAGAGTGTGTCAATCTTTCATAACTTGGTCAGAGCAGAGCTGGGCAGTTGCAGTGCCAAGGGGACCTGCCACAGTCACCTCCCTCTGACTGGAGCGGAGCAGTGCAAGGCAGGCGCGGTGTGAGCAGAGCAGTGTGCCCATGGCCCATGCAACACAGCGTGGGGGTTGATTTGAATATTCATGACTGTCTGATTTGAATATTCATGGCTATCAATTTGTGCAGGCACAGTCACGAAACTATGCCTCCTCAATAGCGGAAAAATCACGCCATGTAGAGGTGAAGCCCCTATCTGGAAGGCGCGAAGTGGAGAGGGCTTAATGTATTATTCACTTCATTAATGCTATGTTGATTTCAGCAAGACTTCATGGAAAGGAAATTTTCAGTATTAAAAGGATACAGCCTCGGGGCTTTTATTTCCCCCATCTCAAAAAATTCAAACATTCTGGTTACTCAGACTTCTGCTGTATATTTCATTTGTTTGACTGCATCTGAAGTCAGGTTTCACTGTCTATTATGGTGACATATTTACAATACAAGATGAAAAGAGACTCATCACTAGTGAAAATGCTCATCCTTAATGTCATCAATATAACACCCTCATTCCTTACTCCTGGCTGGGGGAATGGAAGCCGCTTTGTACTGCGTGAAAAGGGCTTGAAATCTATAGATATTTTAATACTATAAGGAAAGCTGGAGCATCTTATTAGTTACATAGAGACAAACAAAAATCCTGCTTTAAAAACAGAAATCCATAATTTCATGCATAATTTTGTTCTTACTTTCTGTCCTTTTGGTCCTGGAGCTCCACGTGAGCCATCGGGTCCTGTGAATCCCTTTGGAAGTAATGTATGCAATGTTAATACAAGGGTTATTTGATTTTCTTAATCATAACAAGAAACATTCTAAAATATATAATAATTAAGCTGTTAAATGAAATAAGTAACTGCAAAAGATTTGTAATTCAAATATCTAAATGTATAGATGGAACTGCACAATTTCAAAGTACTATTAGCTTCTGGGGACAAAGATCAGTGCCTCAAAAATTATTCAGTTAAATCACAATTAAATTAAATATGTGATCTCATGTGGTCTCGTTTCCTCTCAATGGGAGATTGATGAATTTAGTTCATGGCTCAGGTTAAAACACAAAAACTCTCAGTATTTTCCGTTTCAAGTAGTAAACCATTCATGAACAACAATACCAAAAAACCAAAATCAACAAAGCTGCCAGGCCAGATGAAACCACACTTGTCCATCTGGATAAAATTAAAAAGCAACCATGGTATTATAACTTTGGAGTACTAGAGTCTCCTTTTGTTGCCAATTTTATACCCATCTTATATGGCTTAGAAATTGCTAGATATCCATAAGAGTTTTATGTTTATCGAATACTTTTCCTTTTGGGTATGCTTCCACTTTTTTTGGTATACTTCCAGCAATTCAGTGTTCACACAATTGTTCTGACAATTTGCTTTTGAAAGCTTACATGATCATTACAGGCAATTAGTGTACAGTATCTTTTTACAGTCTATTAAACCTGACACTGAAATAATTTGTGAAATAAAACGAGATTTAAAGAGTCAGAACTGCCTCACCAGTTCAATACAGAAGGTATTACAAATCTAAAACTCCAATTAAAAGTTGAATGCATGGTGTGAGTACAATAAGGTCCCATGTTTTGTCTTCAGGGGAAAATAAAAAGGGTTCGACATTTCAGAAGACTGTATTGTAGTATTACATTTTTATTAATTCACTAATATCAGGGAATACGCAAGTGTGAACAAATATCAAAAGCTGAGCTGAGTTTAGTGTGTTCTGTGTCATCTGATTTTCTCCCTTGAATTCTGGCAAGGAAAATAAAACTGCCTTAAGTGAAAATTATAAGAGAGACACCAGAACGAGAGGGCACGGCC
>WEKX01021856.1:0-27010 GCA_013390025.1 Pitta sordida | reverse complement strand
ACATTTTGTTTTTGGAAAAAAAAAAAAAAAGGGTTTTTTTGGTTTTTTTTTTTTTTTTTTTGTTTGCCTGGGTTGATGACACTTCGGTTTGCTGGGATGTTTCCCTTTAGGGTGAGTTTCTTCAGGAAAAAAAGAAGGCAGTTTTAGCCACAGTGATGGAGAAAAAAATAGGAAAAAGCAACTAAGAACATTCCAGATACTTACTTGAAGGGATACTTTTGCTTCAGAATACATATATTCTTGTATGGACAAGGTGTCAACTTGTAGCTTTCCATTTTGTTTGGATAAGTACTTGAAAGCTATATGCAACACAAAGAGTTTGCAGAAGGTGCGTTATAAAGTGAATGACTGGCAGATTGCAAATCCAGATTATAATTTTTAGATGCTGAGGTTAAATTTGGAAAGGCATAGATGTTGTGTGAAATCATGTCCCTTTCACTATTAGATGCTGTAGTTAGGAGGGAAGGAGATGCTCATGTTGCAGTTGGGCAGTTGTGAAGGGAATGTATTGTTTGAAGAGATTCTGTTTTAACTTAAATGAAATCAAGTAATTATTAGGAAAAGATATTTTACCCAGGGGCTGATTGGGCACTGGAAGAGCTCCCCATGGAAATGGTCACACCACTAAGCTTGACTGAGTGCCAGAAGTGTTGGAACAATTCTCTCGGGCACATGGTGTGATCCTGTGTCCTGTGCAGGGCCAGGAGTCGGACTTCAATGATCCTTGTGGTTCCCTTCAAACTCAGGAGATTCTGTGAAATCTTTTTACTGTTGTAGGTCTGTGGTGTGGAACTTCTCTTGCAGTGAGGCTTGGTGTGATGTTGTTTGATCAGCAGTAGGACCTCTTTCACTCTGTTCCACAAATGCAGAACATAACTGCTGTCTGTGTCTACCGTGCACAGATCAGTGTGTTTACACTGCCCTGTGGGACAGGGCCAGGCTTGGTGGGAACTTCAGGAATAAAATTGTTAATACCATAAAAATTTTCAGTCATTGCTGATCAGTGAGGAATTGCTTAGTCTTTTTAGAGCTGATTCCAGTATTTAGGGCTTGTTTAATGAACTCGACATAACTGTCCTATTCAGTACCTGCAATCCTTTGATATCTAGTGCTGGTTGCAAACTCATTCACTGTTTTTGACACTCCTACTTAGGTGTCCTGTTCCTTGATAAGTCTCTTTTCCTTCAGGGGAATGATTTTCCCTCATTTCTGAATGTAAGTGGATGTGATTTGTTTGGTGCCCTTGTTTTGGGAGCAAGATAAATTCTTTGAGAAGAGGATGGTATAGGAGTCTGTGGTGTGGAGGAGAAGAGTTGTGAGGATTTGATATCAAACTCATAAGGTTTGCTGAGAACAGTCCTGACAAAAAAAAACACCTCAGTGAGGTTTTGCCCTGAGAACTGAACATTTTCATGTGATACCAGTGTCTGTGACGAGTTTTGTGAGTACTCTGTTTACAAAGACACTCGTGGAGGAATGTTGCAGTGAAGGGTTACAATATGCTACCTCGGGTCATTTGGATAAAATTCTGTAGTGATATTTCAATCTTGACACACAGGTGCAGAAATCAAGGAGGGTGACAGTGATGTGTTTTCATGGTGTTCTGCACTGCAGGGTCTCTTTGGTGTCCCAGAACTGAGCTGTCCAGAAGGATTTCAGGAAGCACAAGACAAAGCATTGCAGGAATCAGAGCAGCTAGTCCAGAAGGCATGTTCAACCCCACCTGGACCAGAGACTGTAATGATCTTTGATCAGCTTTCAGACAGCTTATGCAGAGTAGCAGACTTGGTAAGGTCCTTTTTTTTATAATTACATGAATTCTTCTAAGCGAACTGAGTATATATCATGTTGTTCCATTTTATGATTTTCTGCACTGCAGTAAAGAGCCGATCAACTCCATGAAATTTTGTGTGCATACATACATAAAATTAAATTGATTGAAAGTTAATTACAAATGCTTTGCCATATGATAGGTAAGTACAAATCCTGTCAAACTCTCCAGTTATTTGTAAGACAGATATAAGAAGCCACAACAAGAAAAGTAACAATGAAATCAGAATTATGTTTCTGCTGTAATATTAATACGTAAACTTTCCAGTGTCACTTATATTATGGAAAAGAAGGAGTTTATTTCAGAGTTAAAGCTGGGGGTGAAATGCACGTTTTTGTTGTTACAAATGCTTATGGGTGAAGGTTGATAAAGAACTTGCAGATTAAAAGCAGCAGATAAAACTCAACAGTACTGCTTTTTTATTAACACTAGAAAAATGCAGATAGGTTGCAGTTTCTCTGGTCCACAGATTTAGAGGACTTGGTGTGACATTCTGCCTCACAAAATCTTAAATTTAATGGAGTGTTTCATATTGCTGTCTGGAGACTGTTTGCCCAGAATATATCTTTTACTAAAACATCGCTCTTCAGCTGAAGGAAGTAGACCCAACCTTCATATGAAATCAGTTCTTAATCTGAGAGGATGTCAAACATAACTTGATGGTCTCTAGACAAGATTCAAAGGGATTTGAAAAACCCTTCACAAACATTTGGAAGTGTGTCTTCTTAACTAGAAATTTTAGTTTTAAAAATCTTTTTTTAATAACATTTCAATACATGGGAGCACCCCTATGTTGTAAGGACTCTCAGATACTCACCATACTTAAAATGTTTTAAGAAATGTATGTATTAATGATATTTTTTGGAAAGACATCTGCACTGTCTGGTTTAATAATTGTCAGCAAGGTTTTCCAACAGCTTTGTGTTTTACAGAAGAATGGACAAATTTCGCAAAAAGTTTGCCCAGAAATGTATAAATAAATGTTAATATAAATGGAACTGCTTAAGTGCCACTTTATAAATCCAGGTTTTTTTTTTTTACTCACTCACTCTTGTCTTCTTCCACTATGCCAGGCTGATTTTGTGAAAGTTGCCCACCCTGACTTTGCATTCAGAGAGGCTGCTGAAGAAGCTTGCAGGAACATTGGTACTGTGGTAGAGAAGTATGTGGGGTTTTGTTTATTTGTTTGGTTGGAGTTTTTTTGCTATTTTTATATGCATCTTTAAAAATTACTGTATGATCATCTACGAAAGCAGCAACCTGCAGTAGGTTGGGAGGATTTGCGCATGAGAACAGTGTCAGCCTTCCATTACAGAAGTTCAGTTTACAGGGTTTAATCTTTGTTACAGTATCTCATGACAGGTTATTGTAGTGTCAGTTTGTGACTCTATGTCGCTGAAAACGATCAAAGAATCAAAGCTACGTTTTTTTAGGATTTAAGACAATGACTAGTTGTTTTAAAGGGTATGTGCAAAATGCTAACTTGTTTTTAAGATTTAAGCTGTTAACATTTCACAGTGCTTTTTCTTCTGGTTTGCTGGCCCTTTGAATTCTAGACAGTGAATGGGATATGTGAAAGAGGAAAGGACAGTTGTTAAGTTGTTAAGATGAATGTTTGAAGATGTGTCTGTCCAAGGCTGTGATACATGCCCAGTATAGCTTGCTGTGCTTGTGCTTTGTTTAAAACCCCAATTTCATAGAACATGTTTTTAAACACTTCTGTTTCTGAAATGTGGCTTTTCTTTGGGTTGCCTTTTATTCTTAGTATCTTAAATCTTAAATTCTGAAAGTTACCTCTATAGTTCTTGACTGTAGTGAATTTATTTGCTTGTTTTCTGCTGTTGCTACTGAGAAAGTGGAAAGTGGTGATCTTTAGTCTCCAAATACCATGTCCTTTCAATATCTCCCCTTCCTGTTAGATTTAGGGTAGCCTTCTTAAGTGAATGCTCAACCAAGCAGTATTGTGAAGGTCACAAAGAGTTTGCTGCTCCCCTCAGGACTCCCAGTAACCCTGGACACAGGGAATGGTTGACTTGGTGTACTACACTAAGTTGCAGAGCCCTTTTATAGTCTGAGGAGGACAGCAATACATCAGGTTTTTTTAGTAAGCTGGCCAAAAAGAGAATTCTAAGAGTAAATTAAGTAGAAGCTGTTCCTTTGTTCTTGCCAGTGTATTTGGGAAAACCTTTCACTTGAAACTGGATTTCTCAAGACTTGGATTCAGCACGCCATCCATAAAAATATGATTTTAATATCTGAATACCACTTCAGATATAAAATGTGTAGAAAGAAGAAAGTACTCACAAATTATCCTGAGAGGCTTATAAACTATTGTATGCATATGTTTCATTCCCCACTGCAATTCCCACCCAGTAATGCACATTGACATGCATGCTTGTGGATAACATGCCAGCAGATCTGATGGACACAGTATTATCTGCACAGGGACACTGATTGGCATCTGGAAATGTTCTGGGCTTAGTAAGCTCTAAGCCTACCTCAGTGGCAGCCAGCAGCACATTTATCTGATGGCAGACTTGAGCACAGATTTTCCTTTAATGGAGTCCTTTCAAAGTAAAGATTAGAAAACGGTTCTCCCATATTTATGCTCTCACCATAATTATCTTCGTTCTTAAAAAATAAGCTGTTTTAAATAATAAGTTTTAAAAATTATTATTATTGTTTTATTATAATATTATTTTTTAAAAATAGTAAGTTTGAATAATAATCTGCTTAAAAAATAAGTTGCTCATATTTGCCGCCAAATAGCTTTCAGAAGTATTTTCCTATTGGATGCACAGGACTTGTTACCATGCCAGTTGGTCCATGTGTGCTTTGTATACAAATTTTCTCGTTTGTAAGTGCGAGTATGAACCAGAAAGCATTTTGAAAATACAGCCCTTGGCTTTTAATCTTGTTTCAGTAAATACTAAGATCTACGTTTGATGAGGAATAGTACTAAGATAATGAAATATTAGTGTCTGTTGCTAGTGCTGATTCTTTTACTCTTTATCTTTTCAGATTAAATACAGATGTTGAACTGTGTCAGAGTTTAAGACGTCTGCTGGCTGATGAAATTGTTATGAGTTCCTTGGATCCAGAAACCAGGTGCTTTTAAATGCTTATAGATCACTATAGATGGAATCTTACAGATTTAGATGTTCAGACATTATCTATTACTCATTATTGTACTTACATTTTGTGTTTCATTAAACTAATAAATGCAACTGGAAAACCACATCTGCATTAGTAATTTGTTAGTGACTCAAATTATCTGTGTAGGAGTCTGGAAGCTTGTTGTTCAGTCTTGAATGTCTCTGTGACGGTAGAGCACAAGATATTTGTGCTGAATAACTGAGATCTGCAAAAACAAAGAAAAATTAAGAGTGTGATTGAATATGTAAGCAAGTATTACTTACATACGAATATGTAAGTAATATGTAAATATTTTTACTGCTAAAAATACATACGTGTAAGTATGTACTTTTAGCAGTAAAAGTAGGAAACAGACTATGCAACTTGATTTCAGTTTCTAGAAGCTCATTTATATCTTTCAAATTCAGATTAGCGGTATATTTGTTTAAAGCTTACTTTGATTGCTGTAATAGGTTTTATTAGCTTTTTATTCAGTTATGCTTTTGAATTATTTCTTCACTGACATGGTTAGACAAGCTTAATGTTTAAGTTAATTCCTTCTTCCTTCTTTGCCCACAATCAAGGATGTTAGATTTCAAGAGGTATTTTTCTGATATTAGAATAAATGAAGTGTGAAGTGAAATTTAAGATAGTAATTTGCACAATTTAGTTAAACATTTAGACTAATGGAGTAGAATTACTTTGATGGATATTTTCAATACAGATGGCTAAAGAACAGAGGAAAAATCCTTTTTCTCTGAGTAAACTGTTAAAGACATAAAACATAGGAAATCTTTGTCTATAATAACAATCCTCATATAACTGTGGTGGTGTTCTCTGCAAAAGACATGAAACCTAAGTGACTAAAGGCAAAATCTAATAAATTATGCTTACTGTCAAATGAGACTATTTTAACAGGGGTTTACTGTATTTTTAGGCGAGTGGCAGAACTTTTTATGTTTGATTTTGAGATCAGTGGCATTCATTTGGATGAAGAAAAGGTAATTTTTGGCTACAATATATGAACAGAAATTTGCCTGTCTATCAAAGACCAGATAATGATACATGTGAGACATGAAATCATGTGATTCTGGGTGTGTTTGTCCTCCAGGATTCCCATTGTCCTCTGTGAAACTTTGTCTTCTCAGAAGTGATTAATTTTGTCTATTTTAAATCACTTCTAAGGATGTTTTTTAATGTTGTTTTAGATAATTGGCTGTTCTTCCTAGTTGAGCCCTCATCATTCCTTTCTGTTCTGAAGAGTTACAAGCAAGACCCAGGATTCTGTTTTCTTTGTTTGGTCAAACAAAGAAAACAGATATTTAAAAGACCTACTGAGCTGTTTAAACAGCATATTTACAGAGAGAGAAAAGCAGCTCCCCTTGCACTGTGATGACAGCTAATCAAGCAGAGTGTTTTAGAAGGGATCAGATGTGTGTCCAGGCTCTTCTTTCTCAAAGACATATTTTCAAGAATTAGGGTGGAATGGGAAGACAGAGATCTGCAGGTTATGTCATTCTTACAAGTATGTTTACAAGTATCTGTACCCCCAGCCTTTATTTTTTTGAGCTATGAGCCCATGGGCAGTAGTGACCATACTCTGCTAATGTGAGCAAGTTCACTGAAGCAAATCTTACAATAAGGTTAAATGTGTGAAATACTGTAATGATGGTGATAGAACTCTAAATCATGAACTCCTCAGAGTAAGGCTGAAACACCATAAATACTTTACTGTCTCCAGAAAACAGTGTAATACAAACAGTAATAAGAGAACTGTCTCTATTTCAGGACATCTGTCTCAGTGATGCTTCTTTTTCTTCTGTGTTTTACATACCAATTAGGCATGGTTTTATAAATACTTTCCAAGAAGCTAGCAAAACTTATGTAAATTCTACTTAAACACCACTTTACATTTTATTACTGCAGAAACATAGGCTTTTCTTTTCAAATTTCAATGCTCTGTGAAATTACAGATCTGTATGAGCATCTAGCCATGTTGACTTCAGCCCTACATTACACTTCTGTTGATGCTGTAGGTCTAATTATAAATGCTGTATTTTCTGCTTCATTTTTCGGAAAGTCGTCCAAGATTTTAGAAACGCTGAGTTCTGCGTGCGCTGTGTCTGAAGACGTTATTTCATACTTTATTTTTCTTACAGCGTGAAAAGGCAGTCGACCTCAACGTCAGAATATTGGATTTATGTAATGAATTTCTGATAGGAAGTCACCTTCCCAACAAGATTGACAAACATGTTTTGCCAGAGCATATTCGGTATAATTTTACAGCTGAAGGCAATTACTTACAAGTTGCTGGTCTGCATGCTGATTGTCCCGATGATCTGGTTTGTATTCCCTGAGTTTGCGTTGGCCTACTCTATAATAGAAGTGTATATCAGTTATTTTACTTGCTTGTGAATGTGGTTTATGATTATGATGTTATTACTAACAAGGAAAAACTGTTTAAGAATGTAATAATCAATGGCATACATGACTGTAGTAGCTATGAGATAGTAGCTGTGCAGATCCTGAATAACTGAGGAATAAGAGGGGCAGAATACAGACTCTGGATTTTAGGGAAGCAGACTTCAGTTTATTGAGTAAACTGGGAGGTGGGATCCCATGAAATGCAGGTCTGAAGGGTAAAGGAGCTCAAGAAAGCAGATAGTTCTCTAAAGGTAGCATCCTCCAAGCATTGAGGGTAATTAAGATACTTAGTGGATCCTGATCCTTACAAAGTCAAGTTAATGGATCAGGAACCAGGCTTGACAAGCAAGGAGCTTCTGGCTTGTGTCCATTGCATCTCCTCGTCTTGCTTTGCACCTCAAAGAAAAATCTGACTGCATGTTCTCTGCACCCGACTGCTAAGTAGATGTTTAATAAATCCCTTCAGCTTTTTCTCCTTTAGGCTGGACAGACGTGGCTCTCTCAGCATCCGTTCTGTGTCATGTGCCCCAGACCCCAAACAACTTGGTGGCCCTTTGCTGGGCCCACTAATGTGTCAGTGTTGTTATTGTCCTGTGCAGACTGGACATTGTAGTTCAATTGTTGTCTGGACAGTGCCAAGTAAAGAAATCCCATCTGTGCACTTCATAGTAGAACTCAATACAGTGTTGGCCTTTGCTGCAAGGATACACTGCTGAGCCATGTTCAGGGAAGGGCAGTCATCTCTCTTACTTTGTTTGCTTTTTTCCAAAATGAAAGCCTAGTGGAACAGACCAGGTATGCAATGACTTGTAAATTTTTGTATTCATATTATTTCTAAGCTCAGGACCTGCATTCTTGTTTGATGTGTTGTCCAAGAGAGAAGCTGATTTCAGATGAAGGCAAGCATAAGTTGTTGCTGGATTTGTTGATCTTACTCCATATGTACAAAATAAAGATTATCTTAAATTGGTTTGGGAAATATAAAAACATTTTATCAAATTTTCTGAGTCTTCCGGTAACTTTTTTTTTTCAGAGTTATGAGAAAACCCAAACAAACTAGAAACTGGAGAAAATGAAAGTCTGTAGGCAGATGGGCAGACTGATAGTTTTCTACTACAAAAGAAAGAAGACATCTCTTCCTCTTGTTTCTCTCCCCTGACTCTGTTAGTTCTTATTTGATCCTTCCCTAAGCCAGTTTAACTGATGCGCAGAGAACAGTCCGGGGTTATTTTCAGAAATTTTAGTGAGTTAAGACAGCCTGCAGAGTGATCTGAGAAACACAGATGTTGGCAGAAGGAGGGGGATGATGAGCAGAGAGGGGACTGTTGACAGGAGTACAGAACAGGATAAACAAGATCAACATCTTGATCTGGTAGATTGTCTCATTGCATTTCCTCATTCCGCCTTTAACAGGTGAGAGATCTGTAACTGTCAGGTAGTTGTTATTACTACTGTTAAAAGGCTTTAGGCCTTTTCCCAACAATATCAGTGCAATACAGCTTTTACACCAGGTCTTCAGTTGCATCACTTGTTTCCCTCAAAAATTGCACTGTAGTAATGTGGCCTTTTTATTTTTTTTTAATTTTATTTTTGTATTAGGTGCGAGAAGCTGCTTACAAGATTTTTCTTCACTCGAACGCTCAGCAGTTGAGGCGATTGGAAGACCTGCTTGTCAGCCGAAACAGCCTGGCACAGTTGGTTGGGTATGAAACCTTTGCCCACAGGGCTCTTCAGGGAACAATGGCCAAAAATCCAGGTACAGGGCATGTGTGGAAGGGCATGTTGAGAAATCAAATGCTGTGTGTTAGGTGTGAGGTCAAAGGTTGGTTTCTTTAGCTAAGTTTACACATAATTGTTCCAGTGAAGTATTTTGTTGCAGTTACATTTTGCTGTAAGCCATGCTCATGCTCTCAGTAAATGACAATACTCACTGAGTAGGAACTGGTGTTTTTGTTCAGAATTGATGCTCGCTCCTTAGGTTATGAAGTTGTCATTATCTTGGCAAGTAACAGTGTAAATGTAGCACTAAATTCTCTTGATATTATGTCAGTGGAGCAGTTTATTAAAAGGAATTAAAAGGGAAATTTTTTTGTTTGGAATGTTTTGATGTACACTTAACATCCTTTAAGGAAAAAATAATTTTCATATATTTTTTCCCCCCTTCTAGAGATAGTAAGACAATTTCTGGAGAGGCTTTCTGACCAGTTGTCTAAAAGGTATGTCTTTTTAACTAAGTTATTTTTTTAACCATAATCTTTATTTCAAGGATAGAGGGACTAATAAGTTCTGGTTATTATGTGCTCTGATGATGCAAAAAGCAAGACTTTCTCAGAGTTTTGAGGCGGGCTATTTGCTTAGAATAAATTCTGTGCCTGTGACCAGAGAATACGCAGGGCTGAACACAACAAATGATGTGCCCAGCAGTGCAGTTACCAGCAAAGAAGAAGACTGAGTTCAAGTGTAGAAGAACACCTCTCCTGGTCTTCTTGCCATGCACACAACTCCATATATTTTACACCTATAAACAAATTCTCGTTTGTCCATCTTGCCTCCTCTAGTTCCACACAGCACAAACCCGTTCCATCACTGTGTATATATGAGATGTGTTTTAAGAAAGAAAATGCTTTGAAGGTGTAAAGCTGGAGTAAGAGGAACTTAATTGGAAGGATCTGAATTGCAGAAGCAGAGTGCTCGCAAATCTTTCATTGACATTTTCATCATAAAAATGTTTTTCAGAACTCAGAAAGACTTTGAAATGATGACGAAGATGAAAATGAAGCTAAACCCCCAGGATTCAGTAAGTTACATTTCCATATGTGGTTGTCTGTTTTGTTTCTTTTTAAAAATGTATTATGTATAAGCTTCCCATGTTCTACAATTAACTCTAGTTTAGTGTATAAGAAGTAGTAAAATTAGAAAGGGAAACATTCTGACTTCTGGCCTCAAATGCTTTTTGACTATTTAGTTGCTGTATTAAAACCAAGTGTGGAGTGTGAGAGTTATAGGTTCATGCAAAGTGATGCTGAGATAACCAAACCATAACCTGGTGAAAGGGAGTATCACTTTGTTCTGAATTAACTAATTTGGAAAATAAAGGCTGTGCCTTAAGTTAGACACATGTCCAGTTAGTTTACTATATTGTATGTATCTTAATTCTCTACATGTCTAGGTTTATTTTTATTTTATTTTAATTGCATGTGTTTCTTGAAATCTGGTATGAAACTGCTGTTAGAAAGCGAGTAAGAAGAACAATCTTCAGGAAATGTTAAAAACCCGAAGGTTTTAGGTTATGATATATGATGTTATTACCAGTGGTGGTTTTAGCACTGACTGTTTCCCATTACGTTCTAAAGTTCTGTCACTTGTTGGAACAGCAAAAATATTCAAAGGAAACAAAACTTTTACTTTGGATGCACTCGTTATCCATTATTGTAATTATAAGGTGGAATTCTCTTTCAGATGCTGATGCCGTGGGATCACCCGTACTACAGTGGCGTCCTTCGTGCTGAGAGGTAAACTCTTTATGTTCCTTAATGTAGTGTGAATGTCCTGGCAATAAGGATAAAGTCTTCTATATAAACAAGATTTCTTTCTTTGAAGATGTGCTTCAATATGAAAAGATAAATAATGTCTTGTTTATAACATTAGTTACTGTTGGAATACCTGTGAAGTTTTTGGCTCCTCTTTCATTTTGCAGGGAAATATTGGCCCTCTTTGGAAATAAGAGGGTGAAGCAGTTTCAGAGCAGATAGGAAATCCTTATTCTTGTTTTGCTTTCATTTCTTATCTGAGCTGTAGTAATGCTTAAAAATAAATTTTGGTTACTGAATACAATCCAACTCCCTTTCATATTTTAGCTTAACTGTACTTTTTACTGAACTTGCAACTTAATCCTCTTCTGCAGACTCGAAATAGCAACTTCTTGAGTAGAGATCTTCACTGTTTATGAGTAGAAGTCATTCTTACCTCTCTTGCAAAGACTGGGAAATGAATCTTTTATCCAGACTTAAATAACACACAGGACCACTGCACATAATGAGACACCAGCTCTGAAAGACATGAGCCCTGCATATTGCCTCTGTTAGATCATCAGCAGTGACCTTTTAGGTTTCTGTTGGAAGAGATAATGGAAAGTTGTGCTTCTCACACAAGGCAGGGAGGAAAAATCTTCTATTGCTGCAGATTGGCAGGTTTTTTTTAAACAAACATAGACTGGATGTATCTGATTAAAGTAGTTTACTCTGAAAACTGTGGTAGTAGAGACATGACGTGCTGGCAGTTGACCTGGCTGTTCTGCTGTTTACTTGTCTGTTGTTACTGAGGCAATGGTTCTGTGAGCAGTGGCTCTAATATGGGCCTTGTCTTAGCTCAGCTCCCATCTAGGCATGGAGCAGCTTATGTGTGTGCTGCAATATGCATGTCCTGGGAAAGCATAACTTGCTCTGCAGGAGTGATAGAGGAATATCCATCCAGCTGCTGGATCTTCTCCCAGTAGCCCATGCCAGAGCATGCAGTGCACCACAGCAAATGCTTAGCAGCGGTCAGAGCAGTCAGAACAGCAAGAATTGCATTCTGATTTGTAATGCTTAACATTACTGTCAGATGTTGGTAAAATTTACTATCTGTATCGTATTTATTTTCTACATTTCCTGTAGTGTCTGCTTTCCTTGTTTTCAGAATTGGTCTGTGCCATAAGGGTTCGAGTACTAAGTGTAGAAGGCTCTGTATTAGTTTCTTTCTCCTCCTGGAGGAGTGTCTTCTGATGCTTATTGTCCTTCTTAGATCATCTCATAAAAGTAATAATCTCATAATTGAGTTGCTGATGTCACAAATAGATTATTCTGCACATATTGGCATTAGAAAGAAAACTATTTCCTTTCCTTGTGGGACTTTGTAAGAGACTCAAGTTACTTTAAGAATTGTATGATAGCTTTATGAAGGGACAGCTGCAGGTTATACAGACCCAGACATTAGCAATGTATCTTTGCTTTTTTTCATTTATTCGGGCACCAAGTCTGGAAGTTGGATCAGTGTAAAGAGTCTCCTGAACCTATGTAGGGCCTCCCGGATTATAATGCAGGATTGGGGCCCAATGTTTTTCCCCCTCCAGGGTGAGCAGGAGTATTTTTTATGGCAGGTATACAAGCATCTACAAGACAGGGAAGGCTACGTACTTTTCCTCTCCATTGTGTGCAGAAATGCTTCACTAAAAAACAAAGGCTT
The DNA here is from genome assembly GCA_013390025.1 of Pitta sordida. NCBI lineage: Eukaryota > Metazoa > Chordata > Aves > Passeriformes > Pittidae > Pitta > Pitta sordida. Next base: position 14,397 of record WEKX01021856.1, on the reverse strand, counting down.
AGGTCTTCTATTGTTACGTTTTCTGGATGGTAGTCTGTCTTCAGGAAAAGTTTTTGGTCTGACTGAAGAATGCTTTACATTTATTCTGCCCATATTGTAGGTATTTAACAGAATACTGGGTAATCAGCCATAAAAAGTAAAGCTCACTTCTCCACTGCACAATATCAGGGACTGTGCTTTGTGATTGAAACTAGGCAGGAGTCAGAGTATTCATACAACAACCAGAGGGCAGGAATATACCTTGTCATGTCTGTACCCGAAATGTGTTCTGTTTTCCACTTGTAATCTGTGCAGTTGTGAATCCACGATCATTTATCTTGTATTTGAATTTAACTCGGCAGGTTTACATCCTTTCTTGGATGCCTCTTGGATGCTGTGGTATGTTCAGTTCAGCACTTCTATAACTGGAAGATGAGAACTGTATCTGTCACACAAAGCTTCATTCTGGCTGGAATTTGACTTTTGGCTGTTTGTTGTTACTCTCTTTCTAACGGAGCCAATTAACTTTTAGAATTAAATTATGTTTGTTTGTTTTTTCCCTGGGAAAGTAATATTGTTGAAAAAAACTTGTATTATGTTTCATTTTATTTGTTTATAAGATAAAGAAATAATTTATCTTTTACTTCTTGTATACTGTTTTATTTTGCATGTATGCATCATGGAATAACAAAATGGATTTTCAAACAAGATATATTTGCCTGTCATGCATTTCTCCCATTCTTAGGATTCTTTGTTTAGTAGATTGATTTTTTTATTTTTGTCCTTTAGAGATTTCCCTGGTTTGGATGAAATTTACTTTTAGCTTTATGTTTTTTACAGAAATGCCATGTTTGTATTTGTAATGGTGCTGTGCACAGAGCGTGGCTTATGTTTTTGTCTGTCGTCTTTTGGGAGTCAGTAGTAGTTTGTGTGGTGGATTTCTGTATTAGAAATTTCTCTTCTGCTTAGTAAAACGTTTTTGTTGAAATGAAAGCAAATACATGCTTTTGGGCATTTCCTTTGTACTGCTGCTGTTACTGTGGCTCTGGCAGACGTACAGACCCATAGATATTCCTAGATATTGTCAGGTACATAAGATGCAGATTATCCTTACAAACCTAGGTATAAAGAAAGAGACAGCAGGGGTTTAGTTCTTAATGAAGTAACTCAGCAGCTTCTAGTATGTCACACACACAGGACTAAGGGGTGCAGGAGATATCAGATGGGACAATGTTTTGTGTCTGCTGGAAAAGGTTTGCTGCTTCTTAGTTTGGTCTATACAACTGTATTTGCAAACAGAAATGTTGGGAGCTAACTTTAGACATGGGATCCCTGATGAGATCTTTTGCTTCCTCTTAAGTTCTCCAGATTTTGACCAGTTGCATCTCAAATGACACTGAAACTCATGACATGTTTTTAAAGTGTCTGGTTTATAATTGCATGTTGTCTATTCTACATATACGTATTTATATATTCTATCTTCTACACATTTATTCTTTATTGGAACAGGATTAAGAAAACAAATCCCTCATGAGATTTCTAATAACTGGTTTTAAGAACTGGATATTTACTTCTGAGTGATGCAGGATGCCCACGTGCGTTTGAACTACTGAGTTTTAGTGCCATTTGCTGTCATCCCGAGTTCCCTTTATTGTCACTCTTGTTTGCACCATGTGACCAATTGCTGTCGTTCTGCCGTGGGACAGCAGGAGGCGCTCCAGACTCAGGTCACAGAGAGACAACAGTTTCGTTTCTGTCATTTTTCACCAAGTCTTTTCCCTGGAAACTTGATCCTACTTCAAAAGTGGAAACCTCCCATTGATGTTAACACGATATTTTTTGAGTTTTTTTCTGTTTTTTTTCCCAAGACTATGCTAAGGAGGCTCTCTGGCTTTAAACCCACACTTATGATAGGGTAATGCTTTTGTAGCTATAGTTTAAGTGGCAGGGAAAATACGTGTCAGTATAAATGTACATGTAAGAGAAACAGAAGACAAAAGTCTGAAATTCATGGTAGTGGTATCTTAAAAGAAGATAGAGTAATTAGGAGAACCTCAAGAATTTTGGCAGGCTAAGGGTAATAAAACAGTGAGTGCTAGAACATGCTTCAGCGTCCAACAAGTAAGAAGATGCCTAATATGTATATTATAAAAATAATAGTGTTGAGTTTTAGTGCAGACAAGTACCAGAGTATTAATTAAATCGCATTACTTCTCAGTAAGTGCAGCTGCAATTGTAAGTAATTCTCAAGGCCCTGATCTTGCAAAGATGTGATAGTCCTGCTGACTTCTTCCAGGTCAAAGGAAGAAACAAAACAGGAAATCACCCCCAAAATGCTGAAAGAGACTTTCTGAGGTCAGTTATTTGCCTTGAAGTTGCAACTGACTGTACTTAATTCACTTCTGACAGAGGTACAGGGCTGTTCTTCAGAGCCATCAGTGGTGATCTTGGTGTGTTTGATACTGACTCCTGTTTTCTAACCTGTGGTTCTTACCAGGCTGGATTGACTTCACTGGCTATAATTCAGTGTTTCATTTTTGCCAAAATGTCACAGATTTTACTCAACTTCTAGTTGAGATGTGCTTACAAGATACTGAACTCCGTGCTGCTCTATTTCTTTGTGGCTGCAGAATGAATTAAGACTGGCCTTTGGGATGAGAGATCAATGCTGAAATAAGCCAGTTTCCTAACAGTAGAGAGAAGCCACCAGAGCAACTGTAGGCCTTTTGGATCTTGGAGGGGCAGCCAAGCAGAAATTAGGAATAACTCACCTCCTTTCTTGTTGGGACTGTACATAGGCTTAGGTGGAGGATGGGCACCACTTCTGGTTTTTTTTTAAGGGGTAGGTTTAACACAAAGGTATGAAAGCATAAATGTTTCTTAAATTCCTAAAAGATGCATCTAATGTTGAGGTTTGCAAGTTACCAGTAAGAAAACTTGTTCATGGCTGCTTTTTCTTGAATTATTCTAGCTTTATGAAAAAGTGTACTGCATTGGGGACACCATGTGGAAAAATAGCCCAGACCCTTTGTGAAATACATGAGAAAGCTGTCACTCTGTCCTGTTTGAAAGCTGAAGTGGAAAATTAATACAGAATTTAAAAATAACCAGGAAATCTTTGAACCAAAGTGGTCAAAGAGAAGGAAAACTTTCTTTAACAATCTGTTTATAAGAAATGGAAGGCATGCCTTCTATTAAATCACCTAATATAGGTGCAGAAAGTCCATTTAACTTACCAATCAATAAAGCTTTTTGGTGGGAAACCTGGAAGTTATTGAAAAAGATTGTTGTGAAGCAGAATTCAAGTTTCAAGAGTTATTTCTTTATTCAAAACACTTCAGAAGGACAGAGAAATCTGTTACTGATTTCAAAACTAAGTCAAATCTAAAAGTTGTGTACAGTGTTGATACCAATATTCCCAATTACCCCTTGACCTCCAGAATATTCTGTGAAGGACAATTAACAGAAAGAAAAAAGGAATGTGAAACACAGGTGCTGGTTTATGGTCGATGAGAGTACAAAGGCTTTCTATGATTATTATTATTATTATTTTTAAGAAATCCAGAGTCTTCTATAAATCATATTCAAGAGTCTCCCTTCAGGTAAAGAATTAAATTTCATAGTCTGGCATGTAATTAAAATTGGAAGGGATTTTCCGTGTCTTGATGTCTTTAAGTTAACCTGAGGGATTCATCTCACTTTTATCTTTCACTCACAGGATTTTTTCAAGTTCCTTTGAAAATTCTGACAGGATCTGTTTAATTAGATATAGTTAACTTAGTGTTCTGTATTTTTGTGGATATCAACAGGAAAATAATTTTTCTTAAAAAAAAAAGCCAGGATAAATCAGGGACTACATTTAATGGCCACCATTAACAATTCTTGCCAATCATTTGCAATTGTTAAGAGTTTGAATGTTCGTGTTCTGAAGAACAGTGATCCTGACTTGAATATCCCTAATGTCCAAGTTTATAAAAAGCAGTCTTAATAGAATAGATGAAAGTCGTGCTACGCAAAACAGTCTTAGTTTGCTTCCAAAGATACAGCTTAAATGAAAGTGATTTTAGAGGTCTGCATTTTATTTAGACTCAGTGAAGTCATACAAGCTTAGAAATAATTATTTATAATCACATACTGCATCTTTGTTCTTCTCAGGGCTACAGCCTTTTTGTTTGAAGCCTGCTGTTCTTGAAGAATAACCAAACTTCGTTGTGTCAGTTAACTTTTTAGAATTATTTTTTAAATTGTTTGGCTGCTTTATTTCTCTCAAAAATAGTGTTGGGCTGCATACTGTAAAAATGAGGTGTCTGGATTTCTTAAACTTAGTTAATCCTCTAGTATAAAGCAGGATTTTTTCACATCAAAGAAACTACTGTTTTCTTTGATATTTCTAGTTTCTTTAGGAGGGTACTGAGCTATCTGTTTGTAAAATTTCTGAGCTCACAATCTGACATAAAGTATGTAAGAAAATGTTCATTCTTTCCCGGGCTTTCTAATAAATACAAATGCTTTGGCATTTGGAATCAAATGTTCATAGTGAATTAAGTTACTGGAATATATTTTAAGACAAAATGAATGCAGAGCAAACTATTTTTATTCATTTTTATGCTTCTGAGTTTTTCACAGTTGTGGCATTTAAGAGTGAGGTTATACAATTCTACAGGAGAAACAAAATATTTTAAGGTTCATTATTACAATAAAAGGAACTACTTTAAATCTTGATTTTTTATTTATTTTTTTTTTAAGTTGACGTAGCTAGCTGAAAGTTTGTCACAGAGGAAAGTATTCTTTTCCAGTGTAGATGAGTTCATGTATGTATTTGTTGATGCTATTTCTGATTTGTGTAGAGTGAGTGTGTACTGGTGTCCAATTTTTAAAACAAGTGTAGTATGATATTTCCTACACTGAAACTGCAACCAGTCTTTTAAAAATTTTTTACTAATATCTAGGCATGTACAAAAGCCTTCTTGATTTCAGGAAGTAATATTTTAGATTAATGATTGTGTTTTCTTGTGTCTATGTCTGTAACAGATAGAAGTTTTGATATTTCCTTTTCCTGCTGTTCCAGAACTACAATCAGATCCTTTAATTTTCATGTAAAGACTTAAGAAAATTTATGTGCTTAAGTTCAGGGATAGTTAGGAAAACTTTTCTGTAGCACTGCACATTGCAAAATCAAAAATCAATCCATATCTGCTTGGTGTTTTCTCCTCAGATACACTAGAGGAAATGTTCTATGTCAAGAAATCTTTTTGACTGGGGTCTATAGTTCTCTGCGGAGTTCTGTTGTGAGTCATCAGACCTCCATTCTTCCATCTCTTTCACCTGCATTTTCAAAAGTATATTCCCATAGAAAATGCCATGCTGTTTGACCTTTTGGGATTCAGCTATGCAACATGCAATTTAGTCAAGGAAACTTAAATTCCAGAGGAAAGTGGGAGCTCAGAGCTGAGCTCAAAAGTTCTGCTAATTACCTCTAGTTGAAAGTGTTGTGGTATTTGTGTCTGCCTTTCTCTGGTGACATAAGCATCCTAAGGTGCCTATTTGAAGCACTCTGAATCACTTTGCTGTGACTCAGAACTCACATTTTAAATGAAAGAGTATCCAGATAGGATACTCTTTCATTCAGTGTCATTTTTGCCATGGATGTATCATTGATACAGTTTCATTCTTGCCATGGATTCCTTAGCTGGCCTGAAGCCTTTTTCTTCCATAGGAAGTGCTGTAACCATGTTTCCATGTGTTTGCTGGCTTTGGAGACAGCAATGGAGTGTTTTGCTAGTGACATTACTATGCCATATGCATCATGCTTCCTGTTGAACTCTGTCTATCTGCTCTTCTGGAGCAGCAAGCAAGCTGCAAATTACAGTATACAAGAAAACCTTCTTCCACCACTTCTTTGAGTAGTTGTTGCCGCTGAATGTAGCTCCAGTTGGTTTCTACACTTATACCCCGTCGCTCGTGAGGATTGGGACAGGCCATGGGCTTCACGAAAAGCTAAACTTGCAAAGAAGTGCAGGTGGTTAATATGCATGCAGGCCACGCCCATTGCTCCACCCCCCGGCACTCCGGAGCACTCCGGACAATTTTCTGCTCCTTCCCGTAGTCTCTCTCGGCACAGGTGAGCAAAGGGAATCGTTTCTGAGTGGCTGCTGCAACCATGTGTGCTTGCAGCCCAAACCCCGCGCCGCTGCTCCCTCCCCCCCACAAGCCCCCCAGCCCAGCCCTGGTGCTCACTCCGGCCCCAGGGGCCATGCGCTGGCCTGCACGTGCTTGCCCTGCCTCTGTGGCGGGGAAGGGGTGTCCCTGAGCTCTGGTCGGCATTCTTCGAGCCTGGAAAAACCTTCACTTTGCAGCATTGCGACACCCTGTTTCTTTCCCTTTAACATCCACCAGTCCCAGTAGAGGCAGCGCTGCCCGGGCTTTGACTGGGCTTTGAGTAACAAGGAACGACATGTCTTGTGGCAGTGCTGCGCGGGGTCTCAGAGGAGCACACAGGAGACAGACAGGACCGGGTCGGGGACTGGGGCATTGCAAGCTGCAGAAACCACGTGCCCCCGTGCCACGCGTCCTCCCCGCTCCGCCCCCGCTGTGGTGTTCATGGGGGTTGCCCGCCAGCACAGGGACCGCCTGCTGGTGTCTGGTCGGCATTCTTCGACAGGGAGGGATTTGCAGGAAGCAGCATGGGGTTTGGGCTGTGGGATCGCGGTCACTGCAGCCCGGAGAAGCCCACAGGGTGTGCATAGTGATTCTTAGAATGGTTGCTGCTTTAATGTGTAATATGCTAAAAATAATTATATGCACAGTAGAGTCCTCAGAAGTTATTAACATGTAGATTATGAAGATTGCTTTGCTCTGACTAGTGAGTATTTCAGGGCCAGGCTAAGATGTAGAACTTTGGAAATACTTCTCCTTTTTATGTACAGTCACTATCAGTTAATTAGTGGACTGAAGGTTTTGTCCTTTCATTTTATTGACAGAGTAGTAATGTGCAGTAGAATAACAGAATTGTTAGGGTTGGAAGAGACCTCTGGAAATCATCTAGTCCAACCCTCCTGCCAAGGCAAGAATTCCTTACTTTTGGTAGGGTTTTGTTGGGAGGCTGTTGTCTACGTTTACAAATACACTTAGTTTCACATTTGAAAAAAAGATCAAAGGAGCACCATACACCTGGGATAGAGGATGGTGAACTTTGAGTTTTCCCTTTAGCTTCAGGAAAAATTAATTTTACAGTCTTGGATCAGCCCTCAAAAAGGCTTTGCGTCCTACACAGACAAGGTCTATCTTTGTTGCATGGCAAATTAAACTACTAAAGGAGTGAATTGATAGAAGTCTTAATCTTGGAGTTTTTATGTGGTCTTTTAGGTAATCTGGTCCAAGTCAGAGTGTTTTGAGAATACAACATGAGACGCTTTGACAGCATGAGAAATTTGACTCAAAGGGCTGAGGGAAGAGAAATTTGGGTTGCTGTCACAATTGCAGTCCCCATTGCTGCCAGGAAGTTGTACTACCATGTTTTTAGGTTTGTATGACTTTGAAGACTGAGAGGCTGTGCCTGTGAAGTGTTCTTTGCAGTTTTACTAAGGTGATGAAGTTGTGAGTAACTGAGTTTGGGTAGTCCTTTGCTAGCTCACAGATGCTTTTTTCTTGTCATCTGGAAACAATGAAGTTGATAATGGCTGCTACCGTATGAGTGCTTGGAATCAACCAAGAATCTCCATAAGAGAACATCTACTTTGTAAACTCTTCCAAATACTTTCCACCCACACCCATGTGCCAGATTTAAGTTTTACAGATCTAGTAGAGATTGCAGGATTTCCTGTTCTGTTCATAGAGTATTCTTATTTTTGGGAAAGATTCAAGTATTGTAAATTAATTTCTTCCCTTTCCCCCATTGTCCTCTAATCTTATCTAGTGTTGCACGTTTCGTTTTACAGTTAGTTGCATTAAAACTTGAAGGTGGGGGCTCAGAAAACAGTCAGTCATATGTTTGCTCTTGCCACTGAAAGGCAAGATCATCTATTAATAATAATAATTCCAGGAACTGAGTTTTTGGGTATAGGACATCAGCTTCAGACAACCGAGGTTTTGGCTAATTGCTATTCCTAAGTAAGCCCAAAGAGAGAGTTTTCCTGGAATCAGTGCAAGGGTTAGTCTTTCGTCACTTATGGTTGATCTGACTTGAGTTGTGAAAAGAGGATTCATGTATGAAGTAGGACCAAATTCAAAATGTGGGAATTGACTCTGTGTTTTGGTGTCTGGAATGATTACTGCTTAGTGGGTATAAACTGGTATTAGACAAAGATTTTTGAAGATATATTATACACTTCCTGGAGAAGTAACTTTTCTTTTTCCTCCCCAGTACCCAGTAATCTTTTTGAAGTATTATTGCTTATTATAATCTGATTGTGGTAATTGCTTTATAGTATTGTTTTAACACTTTTCTCCATAACTTCTATTGCTAGGAGTTGTGCTGGCTAGCAAACAAACAAACAAACAAACAATGGATGCCAAATAATTAAAGTGTAATAATTGACACTGACTGCTGTCAAGTGTGTCTAAAAGTAATTTAAATATCAGTTTTGTGCCATAGGACACTAGTGGTATTTGAGGATTTTCCAGTATCTTCACCTTTGCTCTGTGTTTGCACCCTGGTGTAGTAGAAAAGGCAGAAATGGGTGGTTAAGTGAGATCAGAACTAGAAATGTTTGGGGTTTTTTTTGCCATTCTGTATAAAAAAATGCTGTTTTGGAAACTTTTTTAAATTTTCCATTGGCAAGAGGAAGACTAACACACATCTTTCATTAAGTGTGGGAGAGATTTGATCCTGGCAATGCTCTACCAAAAGGGACTTACATTAACTTTGTGCAGTTTCTACTAAAGTGGTTGTTTATTCAGGACTTCATTGTACTCAAAATGTCAAGGTTGTGACATCTTCAAACATTAGCCAGAGTGGGGAACTAGTTCCTCTGGGGAGTCTGCCTCAAGGCATTATGCGTAGTCTGTTTCTGCTATTTTTATGTGTGGGTGGATAAGTATCATGCTTTTTTCAAGAGACAAAACTATTACAGGCTAATTTCTTCTCCCCTCACTTTGGATAGGAACAGTGTATTACACAATACCTGCTAGAAAACCTTCTTCCCATCCTTTTCATTGTGAGGTAAGTTAATGGGGACAATGTACATGTTCAAGGAGTGAGAAGAATGAGGAATAAGTAGGCACAGATCTTCTCCCATTAATACATTACTTTTCTATCCATGAAGAAATATCATTACTTTATCTTCCTAGTATGTATATGTGTTGCTGAGGGAAACAGAATGAAAAGTAGTTTCAGAGTTTGTTTTCCTTCATTCTCCATCAAAAATGTTACTCTGGTATTTCACAGGTTCACAGGTTATTCTGAGTTGGAAGGGACGCACAGGATCATCTAGTCCAACTCCCAAGCAAACGCCCACCCAGGGATCAGGCCCACAAGTGTGGAGCCATGGGCACACCACGCTCCATCCATCCAAGCCTCCCACCATCTAGACCATTTCAACTGAATATTGCGGTCATCAAGAAATATCATCCTTCTCTGATAAAGCTGAAGTCTGTCTCATACTGCAGCTGTTTGTTCTTAGTTGTGGGCTTCATATGACATTCTTCATAGTATAGGTGAGGAGTGAGTAGCTCTGGAGATCATCTGGTCCAACAACCAGCTAAAACAGAGCGCCCCTAGAGCTGGGTGTCCAGGATCATGTCCAGGCAGCTTTTCAGTATCTCCAAGTAGTGAGACTCTACAGCCTCTAGGGTAACCTGTGCCACTGTTTGGTCATCGTCACTGTGAAAAAATTGTTTCCTGATGTTATAATGAAACCTCCCATATTTCAGTCTGTGCCCATAATCTGACCTTGTCACTGGGCACCACTGAGAAGAGCCTGGCTCGGTCCTCTTTGTACCCTCCCTTTTGGAATTTATACTCCTTAATAAGATTCCTCCGAGACTTCTCTTCTTCAGACTGAACAGTCACAGCTTTTTCAGCCTTTCTTGATAGGAGAGACACTCCAGGCCCTCAGTGATATCAGTGGGCCCATGTTGCATTCTTTCCTGTATGTCCATGTTTCTTGTACTGAGGAGCCCAGCACCAGACACAGTGCTCCAGCAATGGCCTCACTAGTGCTGAGTAGAGCAGAAGGATCACGTCCCTCAGGCTGCTGGCAGTGCTCTTCCTGATGCACCCAGGATGCCATTCACCATCTTTGTGGCAAGGAACCATTGCTGGTTCATGTTCAACTTGGTGTCCACCAGGACCCCCAGGACCTTTTCTGCAAAACTGCTTTCTTGCTGGGTGTCCCCCAGCATATACTGGTGGCTGGGATTGTTCTTCCCCAGGTGAAGGAGATTGTACTTCTCCTTTTTGAACTTCAGGAGGTTATTGTCGGTCCATTTATCCAACCGGTCAAGGTCTTACTGGGTGGAAGCATGATTCTCTGATGTAACAGCCAATTTGGTGGACAGTTTGGATGACATTGGCAGTTTGGTGTCAGCTGCCAATGACAGTACAGGACTGGACCCAGTATTGGTCCCTGGAGTGAACTGCTGGTTACTGGCTTTCAACCAGTCGCTGTGCCACTGATTACCTCCCTCTGGGCCTGGCCACTCAGCCAGTTTTCAATCCATGTTCGTTTCTGCTCTTTCAGTCTATACATTGACAGCTTCTCAGTGAAGATCTTACAGGACACAGTGTCAATGGCCTCACTAAAGTCCAAGTAGATGATGTGCACTGCTTTGAGCCCATTGATAGGCTGCATACATCTCTGAACTACTTTTTGAACTTTTCATTCATTCTCAGCTTATAAATATGCATGCAGATGTATGTTGTCTTCCTCCCTGTGCCTGCTGTGCCTACTGTGGTTGAGGTTAGGCTCAGGAAGCTTGGCCACGTTTGAAATCCATGTCACATACTAAAATCTTCATGTGGCTCAGAGGTGCTAAAATACTTTTCTACGTGGTTCAAGAGAGTCCTCAGAGCCTGGAGTGTGATTTGTGTGTGGGAGGTGATTGTGTTTCCTTGGTGTTTCTGTTGCTGCAGCGAAAGACAAGACTGGAGAATCAGCAGTGCTTACCAGTTGGTTTCCTGCCATCCTCCAGACCTTATATGGGGAGGGGACGTGGCTATGGGCGTGGCATACTCGCCTACGTAGTGGGTTCGCTATCTTTGCGGATTTCACTACTCGCGGGAGGCGGACCAGACCCAACAGCCCGCGAGTAATGGGGGTTCACTGTATAGCCAAACATGCTCAGTAAGGGCCTTGGGGCTGAACTTACATCTCATGGCGTGAAGTTTATGTGGCTCTACTAACTGACTGATTCGGGATTCTTGTATTTCCGTAGGTACAACATAGATCCTGGCTTGTACTGTCCATTTTTCTCTCTTGGGGCATGCATGGAAGGTTTGAACTCTTTGTTCAGTCAACTCTTAGGAATCTCCCTTTATGCTGAACAGACAAAGAGGGGAGAGATTTGGTCTGAGGATGTTCGAAAGTTGGTAAGTATTCTTGTTTCCAGAATCTGAAACCCAAAGGAAGATAGACAGGATCGTGTTCCTGTGAACCATGAGTCAGACTTTTTATGCAGACTAGCTGTCTAATTTTAGTTAAAGTTAGACCTCAAGGACCTTATACTCTCTGTAGGTGCCTTTTGCACGTTTGGTATTTTATGGCCTTAGTAATATATCTCTGTGTCGTGTGCCTAAATCGATGGCAGTTTCTCTGTTTGGAGATTATTGTAGTTCCTTTCAGGGTGTCCTTCTGAGTGAACCCTGCTAGTTTTTTTAGTTTCAATGTGTAGATGACCGTACATGACTAGAATGCTGTAGATGTGTGTCCTAGCTGTCTTTGCCTCATTTTTTTACTCTGTATGTCATCTTTACTTTGATTTTGACATCTTTTATTTTTCTGCCCTCTTTTTAGGGAGGGTGGAAATAAAAATTTGGGCAATAACTTACTCATCAGGTTCCCAGGTTCCTCTCTTGTCTTTCCTACGTTTATTCACTTTCAGATCTTCACTGCTTTTTCACCTCCAGCAATAGCTGCTGTTCTTTATATCCTGTGGGTCAATTTATAATTACTCTATTTTTACATCCATGGTAAATTGGCTTCTGTTTGACATTTGAGGGCTACTTCTAATACTAATTTGTGATTAATTAGTGTTGAGTGAAATGCAGAAATGTTAGTAGTTTGAGAGACAAGCTGTGAATTTTGTGTGTAATATTTTTTCAATTAAAATTACCAGCAGATGTTACATTAATTATTCCCAGTTTATTTGGCATTTATTAATTATAAATATTTGGATTAGAATATTTTATCTTGAATTTACACATCTTATCAGTGCTTTCACTGTAGAAATTATACTCTTTTTTAATCCAGGCTGTTGTTCATGAAACTGAAGGTTTGCTAGGATACATCTATTGTGACTTCTTTCAACGACCTGATAAGCCACATCAGGTAACATTTATGATCTGATTTCAGTGTGGGTTTTATTTGAGTAATGCCTGTACCATTAGTGCCATTTATGTTCAATATAATTTTTTAGTAACGGTTATCTTGGTTTAAAATAAATTTAAACAGGGAAAGTCTGTAACTTCTAATGTGCTTTTAGGTAAAAATATTTTTTGTGAGTAACCTCTCATTTAAAAAAAAATCACCCAACAGACTGAACTCAGACTCCTTGTGGTTCAGAATAACAGGCACTGTGAAATGTCATAATACTCAGTTTAGAGAAATGGTAGATACTTAAACAGCTGTTTTTTGGCCTACTGTTTGTAAGTAGGAGCAGTATGAAATTTACACTTTCTAATGGTGAAAGCTGATAATAACAACTAAATTGTATTCAAAATTCTACTTAAAACTGTAGATGGCTTTAACTTGTGACCTGCTCACTACCTAGTGCCAGTATAGTTACTATATGATGCCTCACTATAGACACTTCATTCAATAGAAGCATCTGCAAATTTCCACCTTCAGTGTCGTGGTGAGCGGACAAACTTTAAATCTACAGTAGCTTAATATATTTTTCTGTTTTCCTAATAGTATTTCACAATATACTAGGAGTGCTATGTGATATATTTCATAAAGAAGTTACTGCTGAAGAGTAATGGGTAAAATTAATCTATAAATTATGGATTTGACACATCAGTAAATTTCTTTGAGCTAGTGATATTATATTGATATAGAAAAACTGAAAGTTTTCGATAATTATAAGAAAAAAATTTTTTTGAGCATCTTGAACTTTTTATAGAATAATTTCCTTATGAATTTGAAGCATATAGTAGAGATGGAGAAACAGTGTGTTGCTATTGAACTGTTAATGATCATTGAATTCTACTTGTGTAACTGAGTATATGGTTAAATTCGATTGAACAATTTAAGTTTAATAATTTGATCATTGTTTTAATAGCATTGATATAATGACATCAGCCATCCATATGTTTGCTTTTATCTTGCAAAGGATTGTCACTTTACAGTTCGAGGAGGCAGGCTAAAGGAAAATGGAGAGTACCAGCTACCTGTAGTTGTTCTTATGCTTAGCCTTCCCCATTCAGCAAGGGGTGCACCAACGCTACTAAGTCCTGGAATGATGGAGAATCTCTTCCATGAAATGGGACATGCTATGCACTCAATGTTGGGCAGAACTCGGTACCAACATGTCACTGGTAAGAATGGTTTAATACTGATTTTTTTGTTTTAGTTAAATGTTTAATTTCCAGAAGAATGGAGTGGATTGGGGGATTGCCTCAGGAAAGGAAAAAATTAGAACAAAACAAGGAAAAAAAGAGTATGAACCAGAAATGGTTGAGTCATGTTAATAGTTCTACACCTTTGAAGACTTGAAAATGCAGTGTCAAATCCTCAGATATTATCTAAAACTCAACCAAGCAACACTTGAATATTATTCTTCTTTTAATGAGAATTAGGCATTTGTGCCTCTTCGTTATGTACTGTTGATCTTTGTTCTATTGTTGATAGGCACTCTTGGAAGTTTGCCTTATATGGGGTTTATTATTGTTGGAATAGTTGAAGGATTGAAAATAGATTGAGCTAAAGTTGTACCTAGTGCAAAAGCACAATGAATCCTGGGTTGGAAATGATTTAGGAAATGGAATAAAGGAAAATGAATGAATTAGATCTTGCAAAGAGCATACGCTAACAATATAGAAAAGTCTGTAAAGCCAGGACTTTTCTACGCGATTCTGAGTAAACCAAAACCGATGCACTGAAAACATACTGTGTTTGCAAACATGACTAGCTGATGGACCTTTTTATCATAAATAAACACGAATATGCAATCACATCTTAGTGGATTACAGGAAAAAATATTGCCTTCTTTAGTTTAGTCCCTCTTCTCAAGCAGTGGCAGTGAGTGTATTGACTGACAGGT
>WEKX01021853.1:44495-78986 GCA_013390025.1 Pitta sordida | reverse complement strand
CTGTTTACAACTACTTGAAGGGAGGTTGCAGTTGGGTGGGTGTAAATCTCTTTTCTCAGGCTGCCAGTACCAGAACAAGAGGACACGGTCTGAAGCTACACCAGGGGAGATTTAGGCTGGATGTTAGGAAGAGTTTTTTCACAGAGGGAGTGATCCCTCAGTGGAATGGTCTGCCCACGGAGGGTGTGGAGTCACCATCTCTGGAGATGTTTAAGAAAAGATTGGATGAGGTACTCATTGGCACGATCTAGATAATGGGATGATGGGATGGGGAATTAGGTACAAAAAAAAATTATTCTGAGATTAGCCCAGATGGTTAAAGTATGGCACTAACAACACCAAGGTTATGGATTCAATCCCTATATGGGCCATTCAGTTAGGATTTGGACTCAATGATCCTTGTGGGTCCCTTCCAAATTGGAATATTCTGTGATTCTGTGATTTCAAAAGACTAAACGTGTGAGTGGCAGGATCTGGCCCTGCGGGAATAATAGGAGCTCCTCCATTTTCTTTCCTTTAAGTTAGCTGTGCTCCTGACATCTTCAAACCCAACTCTTGAGGCAATCTTTATGGTGATTTAACACATCACATAGTGGTTACAGTGAGAGATACTGATTTCCTAATTGATCATTGTGGTAATAAAGCAAAGCAGAGCAGCCCCCTCACTTCCCACTCTGAGGTTTTATGCCCTGCTGGGAGTTCAGCAAGGAGCAAGAATATTTGTGGGGAATCTGTCGTGTGTGCAGAGAGGCTGAGGAAATCTCTATGCCTGAAATACAGGCACAGGGATTACTTCTGTGCAATTGCTGATCACACATTATTCTGACCAGGAGCAGTCAGGCATTTCAGACAAGCAGAAATTTCTCCACTCACATATTCTGAGGTGAGAGTTCTGTGAAGGGAAGGGTGAAGTTCCTGCCATGCTTCAAACAAATTATGGTGTTGAGGATAAGAGCCCATAGATGCAACTATGAGGAATAAAAAGAGCATTTCAAGCCTATTTATCCCAGGGCAGTACAGGCTTGAAGGACCAGCTTTCATAAGATTTATGCCAATTTCTTCTTGAGGTGACATCTTATTTTTGTCAGAAGCCAGCCAGTCTGCACAGCACAACCATACCAGAGCCATACCTCTGCTCTGTCTGCTGGACCCGAGCCCTGGTGCGCTCCAAAGCCAAATGCCACATCTGGCTGTCTCCTCTCCCTCTCTGCCGCCTCTGAAATGGAAATGCTGGTCTTTCTTGAAATGACTGGCCTCATCCCAGAAAGGTGCATAAAAAATGACAGCACTGGTATAGATTGTGACAAACTGAATCATTTCTTGAATCACCTTATTGGAAATCTTTAATAACAAGCATCTGTTTCACTGGTAACATCGATGACCATGAGCAAGAGGTGGCTGGTGGATGTGGGGTGTGGAGACCCTGGCCCCTGGTCCTGCCAGTGAGGATTGCAGGCAAACTGCCAGGCATGTCAGCACTTTGCCAAAGACAGAAAAATCCCAAGTTAGTCACAGCAGGAAGACAGACAGAAGCAACATCAGAGTAGACTGTTGCATTCAAGTGGTTGGTGACTGTTACAGACTTGAAAGTCTTCCAGAGCATAAAGCTGAACATAGCAATAGTGCAAGCACAGGACAAGGAAAGCAGATGTTTATGTCTCCTCCTCCGTTCTTGTTCCCCTATGCTGACTAAGTGGGTTATTTAAAACAGACCATTCTGTAAATCAGGGCAAGTCAGGGTTCACTAGTTGGGTTAAATGCGGCTTTTAGGGTGCAAAAGTGAACCAGTTGTTTACATGTAAGGAAACTACTGCTTTAGGCTTTCCCTGGATGACTGTTCTGGGATCTAAGCAGAATAGCTTCATCTTCACTGAAGTAGTCCTTACTCTCGCAGGACTATTTATGTGTAATCCACATTTTCTTGCATTATGTACCTGTACACAGGGATCCCAAGTCAGAGTCATCTGAGCAGGTAGATTCTCAGCTAAAACTTCTGGAACCTGCACATCTTGTCGTTTGTGCTCAGCACTTCCATGGCTCCCAGTGGTATTTTTGGCAGGATCAAATGCTCTCATTTTGACCATTTATCACCACATAGGCACCACACTGTGATTTTTGGGAAAGCCAGATTAAAAGAATTTGTATATGGACGTACTCTTAATATCATTTGTCTCTCAAAATTGACAGTTTACACTGCATAATATGGTTTGCAGAAAACTGAATTCTAATTGTCCAGGGATTTTAGAACAATAGGAAGTATTCCCTAGCAACTGGAAGCATCGATTAAAAAGGGTTTTTTAGTCATAGTTTCAGTGTTCAGGAAGCTCCTTCTTCTTACATCCATTACTTCAGGTCTTCAGGTTCCTGGTGAGTTGTATCACTCAGCAGCTTGGCCCTCCTTCAAACAGTCCCAGCTGCATCTCTGCAGCTGCAGGGGAGGAAATCTCACCCATGAGGAGCAGGCAGGAAGCCCCACCAGGCTGCTCTTGGTTCCATACAAAGTTCTTTCACAGCCTGAATCCTGTTCTTATGATAAACCTGCCTTGTTATGATGCTCGAAACCCACAGTCTGGTCTTGCAGATCGTGAACTTGAAAGGGCTTCTTCCTTCTAATACATTGATTCAACCACTTTATTAAGATTTATAATCCCATAATGAATCTGTAATTAGCAGTTGAAAGACAACTTCATAAAATCAATATACTCTAATGTACTTGGTGTAATATACAGCCTTTTAGCTATATATTGATTTTCTTTCTTATGAATATTTTATCCCTTGTATTTTGCTTTTGCACAGTTTAATTAAGAAATCAGAAACTTTAAAAATTAAACTTTGCTATGGGAAGGAAAATCTTTTATTGGAAATAAAAGTGGGTTTGTAGTCTTCCACTATATAACTTCCCTTTAATTTCTGATGGCCCAACTGGAAAAAACCAAACCCTGGTGTTTTAGTAAAAAAAGGTAATATGATTAATTTACAGGTGTCACATTCAAAAAGATATCAGACTCAAAAAACTTGATAAAAAACATGCTCATAGTGAATGATTTTAGTCAAAACAACTTAGTTTTTAAATACGTAATAAATTTTCATTAACAGCCCAGAAATATTAAATTTTAAATAACTACTTCAAAGTGACTGGGATTAGAGGAATCATCAAAACAAAATATTTTTTACTTGTGTTTTAGTGAAAATTTTTGAAGTCTTGCTTTTTTCTTTCATTTCAAAATGGGAACTTGCTGCTGAGACTCATGAAATGGAGTGTCCATTGCTATGCCCAATTTAGTTTAAAAATTCTTTCTTTTACTTTCAACAGGCCAATAGAAGTTTTTAATAGACGTTTTATTACACTTAATACAAATCAACAAAAATATTAATTGCATAAACACATTGGTGCTATTTTAAATGGTGAATAAGCATTCCTTTACAATCTTAACCCCGAAATCACAACCATTGACTGAAAAATTGAGAAACCTTCTCCCTTCAGCTGGTTGCAATCAATACCAGAAACACTGTCCACCCTGACTTGGAAGTTGTTCAGAGAAATGGCCCATTATTCTTTGAATTAGCCAATTTTAAAGTGGTTCTTTTACAAGTTTTTAAAGCTTGATCACAGTTGAGGCACCTGCCCCCACACCAGTGTCTAGTTTGTTCACCACCAACATAATTACAAGGATCAGACATTTTGGCTTGTTTGATGACCAGAGAAATTTGGTGTCCTGGTGCTGTCCTGAAGTTTGGATGCGAGTTCACAGGTCAGGCGGGTCTCCGAGGGAGGTGAGAGATGCTCCTTCACCAGGATACAAGGCAGCTGGCATGTGAGGATGGGTGCCTAAACTAGATGTAGGAATTGGTCCATCCTGGATAGTGTCTGAAGCCATTATACACCTAATGGATGCGTAAATACATGCAGTTTTGGGCTCAAGACCTTTCTTTTTTTGGTATCAGTATTACAGTTTTTCCACTGGAAAACAAGGGAGTTGGTGAACATAAACTCTGGAGTGGTAGAAGAGTTGCACAAAGAACAGGAGAACATGTTGACTGAGGACTTTTTGTGACCCTAAGCAGCAGTATCTAATGCATCATGGTCTGTAAAAAAGTAAACCATGCTTTTTTCCTCCATCCTGGTCATATGGGTAGGAATCCAGGTCTCCTCATAATGGGATCTTTCCTTCATTCCCCACAGCGTTGCTGAAATATTGCCCCATCTCCTGCAGGAGCATATCTAAATCCTGACCCAAGTCCCAGGCTCTGGAGGCTGCTATTTTAAACCTGACCGTGGGCCTTGTGACATGCCAAAGGAAAAAAAAATCCATTTCTGATAATGAATCTTGTTATTTTCATAAACTCAGAGGAAATCTGCAGCGCAGCTGGTGGTCCTGGAGGAGAGTGAAGGAATACTGCTTAATGAGAACCTGGTGGGTTAATTAGTCTGTTGTATGATGTGGTTATTCAATAGGAAAGAAACATTTGGAATTTTTGAACGACATAATCATGATTGACCTTAAGGTAGCAGTGGCCTAATAAGCTGTTAAATGTGCCTGAGCGAGAGGAGATGTGTGAGCAAGAGGGGATTAAAAGGAATTGTTCTGATGTGTCCCGGCACAGTTTGAAGCAGAAGAACTGCAAAAAGAAATGTATTGCTGAAGTTTTTAGTAGCAGAAGAGAGACTGCAGCATTCCCAGCTCAATACGTGGTGTCTCCTTGGTGTACTGACCCACAGAGTTTGTGGGTGCGCGTAGGGGAGCAGCACATATTGCACGAGATAGCAGAGAATATGGAAAGAATCAAAAAGATAGGGATCTGAGCTTCAGGTTTGTGTTTCCGTTTGACTTTCTCAGAGGTCCTGAAAGGGTCTTGTCTTCCTCTCGCTCATTCAGCACCCCAGTCACATGCACCCCGACTGCCTCTTGTAGTGAACCTTTCACAACACATGCTCCTGCAGCCTGTGCTTCTCCTTTTGGCTTTATGACAGACACTGCACTAACTAGTCTGTTTTTCTGTCTGGGGTTTTTTTTTTTCCTTTTTTTAAAAGCATTTGCTACCTTGAAATTCCATGTGCATGGTTATTCCTTTCACAGCCAATTTGCTGTGGCCTACTAAGTCACGTAGTCCTTCTACGTGGGTCTCTGAAGAAGGCTGCCACTACCAGCATGTCCTTCCTGCTCGGTGCAGCCCTCTTCGGGGTTTTTTCCTCTCATACCTCCCACCTCTTCTGACTCAGCTGATTACTGGCCGTTTCCTGGCCTTGGCCTGAGTTCTACAAGGTCTTGAGCTCCCTGCCATTATTCTCCTATTGCTACTGGTTTTGTTTCATCTGCTGTCCCAAGCCTGTTGCTATTTCATATAAGCCTGCCAGATTTGTCTGCATGATTGTTCCTTTGTCCAGATGGATGTTTAGCTCAGGCTATTTAGTGCTGATCTGGTTTTCCTATTGCTTTCTGTGTACCCCGGGGAAGAAATTTTGTATTAAAATTCTCCTGGAGTGCTGAGTCACTTGAACTCTGCTACTGTGTCATGTGCTCAATTGTCTGAGCACAGGACCTGGTTATGTCATATCTTGCAAGATGTGTTTTCTGTTTCCCCATTGGAGTTTTGCCTGAATGGCTTTCAAATTATCCACCTACTAGAAGCTGGGAAAGTTCTCTCTCATGATGCAATTCCTCTCTTAAGTTTGTTGTGATCTTTTCCAAGAACCTGGCTAGGATTTGATAGCTGGAATTCTTTTTTGCATGCTTTGCTATTTCTGTATGTTCTTGGGTATTCAGGAGGATTTACTCTCTGTGATATGGCCAGCCATGTATTTCCCAAATGCCAAGTGATTTTATGTCTGCCCCATCAGATTACTGCCATGTTTTAGTGTGTATAACTTAGAGACATCCCTCTTATCCAGCAAAATCTTGATTATACTTTGTAAAGCTTGTGTAAATGCTGCTGGTTGGGCTTCCACTAGTGATTCAATGTTCACCAGACCCTTCCTGTGGCTCACTGAGGCTAAATGCAAGGCCAGAGAAATTAATTATCCACAGCACTTCCCCAAAAGACTCATCTTGATGCAATCATCAGCAGACAGTTTTGCCTTGAACAACATGCATGCTCTGGTTTAACTCACTGGTAATCACCAGTGACACTTTTTTTTGTTGTTGTTGTGATTCTGTTCAGTGGTTTTGTGCTGGTGCAGATACCCAAGTATCTGCCAGACTTTCAGTGCTGTTAGAGGCAGCCTGTGCTAGTTTGCAAAGAGGTAACAATCCATTTTCCTTGCAGGCTTGTGACTTCCTTCCTCAGTGACTACATGGCGCATTATTTCCCATGTCTCATTGGCTGCAGAGAAGCTTATTTATAGCTTCAGTTCCTTGTCTTCTGCCCCTGTCCATTAGAGGCTGACCTGCAATGACTGCTATCTCTCCCTGAGGACATTCTCTGGCTCTGCTTTACCAGATCGGGGTGTGCATTGTCCTGCCTTGCGCTGGGTCCTATAAACCCCAGGCAATGCTTTTTGTAAGAGCATTTCTATTCATCTGATGGTTTTAGCATTGTTTCATGGCTTTTTGCATCTCTCCAACATACAGTCACCTTTTTGCTGCCTTACACTGATGTTTGTTGTTGGTGGGTTGAGCTGTGCAGCTGACTCTGCTGTGTGCATGAAAATGAATCAGTTGTTGATCCTGCAGCCTTGTAGTGGGTGGCCTGGGTGCATGGCTGGCAGCCTGCCTTTCCAGGCAGCACAGAGGCAACATCAGGCAATTGAATTGCCCCAGGTTGTGTTTTGTTTCTCAAATAGCTTTAACTGTAACTTCTCGTGGCTGACTTCATGACTTCTACTGTCTGATCCTCTCCCATTACCAGATCAGCAGCACACACAATATTTCAAGAATTGCCCCAGATTTAGATTCCTTAAGATGATTTCATCTCAGGAGTAAAAGACTTAAATGTACGTTACCTGGAGGAGTCTACATATACATGAAATGTCAAATGGAGAGGTCACAATGCAGTGGGGATTCACTGTATTTCCTATTTACAGCACTTAGTAAATACAAGAATAAATGTGTATATATAATGGTTAAATTCTCAATTATTTTATTTGATTTTCAATAGTGTCAAATAGAGCATTTAATTGCTCCAGCCACTACATTCAGTCTCTGACCTAGATTTATGACAGGAACTGCATTAAAACATAGAAAAGTAAGAGACAGGAATCGTTTTAGACAGCTTTTCCTAGTTTTTATCTGATGAATAAGAGACTATTTCTGAATTAGAGACAAATATCATCTAAGCCCAGATTTCCAGTAGGTGTTAATGTGACTCACAAACAAGGGGGCTGGAAGACTTCAGGTAAAGGCAACAGCCCCATTCCCTCCTCCCCAACCCACTCATATATGTTAATTTAAGAAAAGCAAACATTTGTAAAAGAAAGCTATCCAACTAAAAGTGTTGAGAACATGTGTTTTCCTTGTTGCAGCACAGCCAAATGAGACAAAGTTCCCTTTACACAATATCACATTTTGCCAAATTAACAGTAACAGTACTATTAATATTTAATACTTATATGACACTGTCATCAGGAGGCCAGTTCAGTCTGATCTCTGCTGTGTGACATGTGCAGATACAAAAAATTATCAAGATTATTTTTATTTGTGTTGAGGAAATATTTCAATGTGCTGCAACCCTGTGGAGCCTGCCAAGATGTAGGACCCATCTCCAAAAGCTTAGGTGCATTTTTAGGACAAGTTTCTTTTATAACTGAGAGTTTCAAGTAAAGCTTTTGCTTTGTAGTTCTTTGACATAGCATTAGAAGATAAGTTTAAGTGTCAAATCACAGAATTATTGGATATGATCTGATGACACCTTTTCAGTATATTACTCAGTAGTTGAAAAGAGCATTTCCCATGGCTGGGGTAGAGCTGCAGAGAGAAAAGTGTATGTTGTTTTTTATTGAAATGGAGAACTGGAGCATCGTGAAGTTTTATCTTTGCATATGAATATAAAAATGTGTGTTTGAACCTCCTGTGAAACTGGCAAGATGCTTTGGTTTACCAAAGCCATGTGAATTTTCCTATGGATTTGCTAGCCACATAAAACAAAGCTTCACAGGTATTGTTCTAACCCTGTGGCTATTCTGTGTCCCTCAATTTAGGCATTGCAAAGCATTTGCCAGTGGATGAACTGGGTCCTTCTGCACAACTACCAAATAAGTAAAAGTAATAATATTAATTCTACTGCCACTACCAATCTACCATTGCACATCTCTCAGATCAATGTGCTTAGCTTAAATTTTAGTATCTTCTCTTTCAATACCCACAGGTTTGATTTGAGGTTCATCCTGACATTAATCTCTGACCAGTTGGGTTGGATGATCCCCCAGCTTCATGTACCTCTGCAGATCCTTGCAGATTATCCAAGATTATCCAAATTGCTTCTTCAGTGTGATGAAGTGACTCCATAAATGGTGTTATTTTGGTAGAGTCTGTAGCACTGCCATGACAGAGGCGTCCAGGATGGTTCGCAGGAGCCCTGGGAGCTGCACACATGGGCCGCAATGCCCTCTGGCTTTGGTGACTTGGAAAAGTCTTTGCTTTTATTTGTCATTGTGAGAAAGAGCCTTGGAGGTTTCTACGAGGCACACAGTTTTCTGAGGCAACAGTGTAGAAATGGTGGGTTTGGAGTCAGTAATATTCAAGCTTTTAGCTTTGAGCTTTGTGCTTTTGACGCTCCCGGTTGTCTCCACTCTGCAGTTTTGGATTTGCATCATTTGTTTCAGAGTGCATGAGCCAAATCCAGGCAAACGTTGCGCTCTGGGCAACCAAGCACCTAATGTGCTACAGCAATCAACAGGATCTCTGTCCCAAGGCCCAGACTAGAGCTATTTTGAAGTGAAACCACATGAGGCCTGTGGTGTAGCTGCTGGGTGTTTAACACAAGTGGATTTGTGGCAGTTGCAATTTGCAATAGGATAATCTAGTGCTCCTGTTGCACCACTTCACTTGTGAATGCAGACGTAGCCTGAATCTGTGTGTGTCTCTCAGGTGCATACACACACATGCAAGCTCAGTGCCTCTGCGAGACAGCGTCTCCCAGAACATCAGTGATTCCCTTGGTACTCAGGAGCCTGAGGATTTTTTGGTGAATAAATTGCAGTGAGAAGATATGTTTGAAATTTCTATCATCTAGGATGCTTAGCAAACTCTCCTGTGACAACTACACTGAAGAAAAGTAGGTGGATATATGCGGAAAGTGTTTCTTGAAGCTATATGCAATGACAGTTCACTGCATTTATGTCATTCCTTGCAGAGTTATTTTACTTGAATTACTTCCAGAATGTTTGCTACAGAACAAATTCAGGCAAAATAAATAATGTAAATAATATAATGTCCCACTGAGATTTTTCCAAACATTATTTTC
Source organism: Pitta sordida (assembly GCA_013390025.1). Taxonomy (NCBI): domain Eukaryota; kingdom Metazoa; phylum Chordata; class Aves; order Passeriformes; family Pittidae; genus Pitta; species Pitta sordida. Next base: position 69,587 of record WEKX01021853.1, on the reverse strand, counting down.
CCTAGCCACCTAAGATACTGTCGGCTCTGAAGACAACAGAAAACATTTTGCTCTAAGCATGCCTATCATCCAGAGCCTGGGAAGTTAAAGCAGTAAACACCCAAAGACTCGTCTGTTCCAGTTCTTCCCTGACTTCATCCATGCCCCCACATATACTGTGATATTGTATAAGCATAAGAGCAAACTTTGCAATCAAATTAAATGGTTGGCCTACATTCTACTCTCTCAGACTACCTACTTTTAGAGGAGCACTGCATTCCATATAGCTTGTGAAGAAATACCATGCTGTGCCTCCAGAGTGGAAGCCTGGTTCAAAAGAGCCTGCTAATTTTTTCTGTGCTTTGGTTTTTTTTTTTTGTGCTATGATTTATTATGTTGTATTTTTATTTTTATAGACAGAAATGTAGTTGTGGTTAGGGCTTTTTTTAGATACTTCACCAGAATTTTACTTCAGCCACCAATCCAATGATTTTAATACATCATGGACAAATTCCAGTCTCTGGCACAGTTTGTATTAACTTTCAATCTTAAACTGTAAACCCGTACAATAGAAATCAGATTAATGTGTTTTTGAAAGTGTCAATTCTAATAGATCTCTGTCTAATTACAGTGAGTTGTGTTTGGGTTCCTGTTCACTTCTTTCCTTCCCTCCCACTGATCCATCTACTTCTCCACCAAATCAGAGATTTCCACAGACAATTGGAAATTATAATCTACCAGAGGCCCCTTCTGGACCATCGATTCCATTAATTTGCTAACCATCTGCAGTTCACAGCCAGATATGGGGTAAAGAAATGGTCCAAGTAGGAGGAGATGTACAAAGAAGCCAAAACACGGTTTGTATAATGCCAGGGCCGAACTTAAAGCTGTGAAAAACATAAATACCATCAAATATGCTCAGACCTGTGTAAGCTTTGGCTGGTAAGTGTTTTGCCCAAAAGTGGCATTTCAGTGGGCTTAGGACTGTTCCAAAAGTCAGGATAAGCTTGTCATCTTTGAAGGTGAGAAAAGACGAAGAAATCAATAAAGACAGATTACTTGATTTAAAAGCCACCTGTCTTCTTTCTTTCAATAGTTCATCTGGCAAGAGAATAATTCAAAATGCAGAAAAGAAGGCTTTAGTTTCCTCATCTGCCAGAGGAGATCTGAGCCCACCTTAATTTCCCAGGAACAGTCCCTAAACACCAGACTGCTTGGTATCCCCTAGTGCAGGATGGAGGGAGAGAAAAGGTTGTTTTTTCAATACCTCTGGTAGAGTATGTTCTACTTTGTTTACAATACTTAACTATTTATGAGAGTGATGTCTTGCCTCTTCATTGCAGAGCCTAAACACCATGATATAGAGTTATTATCTCAGGCTTAATGAATATTTCAATATTCTATCCATAGTGGAACAACATCAACAGGGGAAAAAACCCTAAACACAAAGCATTTCCCAGCAGAATATTCCCCTGTGCAATAGCTGTAACCTTCTTCTGTAGGTTCTGCTCTCTGCAAGGAAAGTGGGAACTGAACCCCAACTTTCTACCTCCTGGCCGAACTCTGCAACTATTCACAGAATCACAGAATCACAGAATATTATGAGTTGGAAGGGACCCACAAGGGTAGAGAGATGGTAGTACCTGTTTTGGGGTATTTTTAAATCATATTGTATCTATAGTGACCCCTTGGGACTTCATGGTTCACCATTCGCAGCTTCAGCACGTTGTATTTCCTGTATTTACCATATTTACTCCTACTTTGCAGATTTCGCTTATCTCAGCATCTTTCTGGAACCAACCCGCCTCCCCGCGATATTCGAGGGATTACTGTATTGTTGATTTTCTTTTTCCTAGGAAAGAGGCCAAAATAGAAATCTATGGCTTTATTATTTTCTTGTACTCATGAAAACCTGTAAATGCTCAATATTAGTTCATTATGGTTTGCAAGGTTTTGTCCCCAGACTTAAAAATTTGTTACTTTACACATCTCCTGACCTATAATTGGTGGAAAGGTATCAGGGGAAGGCAAGACAAATTTGCAGCTCAAAAAGCATTGTTTGGAAAGATGATATTGACAATTTTTATGTCCTGATGTAATATTAAATACAGTCCCTTTATAAATTAATAGGGGTTTTTTGTGTTTGTTTTTCTTTATTTTCCCTTTCTTTCCCCCCTTCCCCTCCCGTCACCCCCCCCCTCCCAGTTTACTGATAGGTACAGAAATTCCATATGAAAGTTGTTTGGTCCATGAACAAGGACGACTTCTGAACATATACTTTTCAGGGTATTGCTGCCATTTCAGAAATAACTTGCTGGATTTACTTCAAACCTTAACAGAAAAATCTCTCCTGGCTGTTCACCAAAGTACCTGAAATTTCAGCCTGTTGGGGGTTGTGCTGCCTTTATTTTTTGATCAAAGTGGGAGTAAGAGGTTCAGAATCTGGTTTGTTAAGAACAATGTTTACAGCTTTAAATGTAACACTCTTAGTTTTTTTACCATTTTACCTTTCTGGTTAAGATGAGTTGCAATTCATGCCAAAAAATTCCCTGCCAGCATTGAGGCTCCTGTTTCATTGCTTTATTAGAGCTTGAGCTCCATGATTAGCCTGAGGGATAGATTCACACATAACAGCTGCTCAGCTGGGGTGTTTCCTTAATCCATGCTTCTCCCTTTCAGAATCAAAGCCATACTGAGGTATGAGAAAATTATCTCTACCCTACAGAGCTCCATGGAGTGTGTAGGGAAGCAAGTAAATGGGCATGTCTCTGCTGGAGATGTTGTAGAGGCTAAGATAAGACAACTGCACTTCTCTGTTGACACATTTAATCTAAATTAATTTTTTCATCTTTATGCAACAAATCCAAACTGTCTGGGGCATTGGGAAAAGCAAGCCACGATAAATATGTAACTGCTACCGAGCTTCTGTGTGAGCAGTACCATGGAAGTGCTGAGAATGTTCTTAGTGCTAATTATTGTACATAATAAAATTTATTTGTCTTCCTGCTTAGGAAATGCTGTGAATATACTGCATTTATCCATTCCTACCTCTCTGGAACTTTTTTCATATATACTTAGTGATATTTTTCATAAGGAGAAGTATAATAAAATATAAAATCTGGAACCTGATTGTTTACTTATTTACTATGGGATGAAAAGCAGTAGTTTCACTGAGTCCAATAGACCTAGACCTCAATTTATGAAATCATTCTGGAGCTACTGGTTGCAATAGAAACCTACTGATTCTTAGTTCTTCTTAGTTGAAGAACTGGTTAAGTGAAACTGAAGTGGTATGAAACAAACGTAAATGAGATGAAAATCAGTGCCATTTGTTTACTGTTTTCATACCTACTGGTTTTCTGATACTGTTAAGTTAATTAATTCAGTATCTTACAACCAAAAAACCTTATGGGAAAAAAAATTTCTATTTTCTAGATGTAATGAACCAAATTCCATTAATACGAAGACCACCCTTCTCTGTCAGAAAACTTTTGGATGTGTTTAGGATATAGATTTAAATAATAAGAATTATAGTGCTATTTACAGAAGGGTTTTCTGTCCTCTCACCATCTGGGTTTTTGAAGTCAGATCCATAAGGTAAGATGGTGAGTTGGACTAGATGATCCTTGTGGGTCCCTTCCAGCTCATAATATTCTGTGATTCTGTGATTCTGTGAGGGCTGTGTGAAGAGATGAAATACAAAATTCAAGGGAAGGAAAACTTGACTTAATTCTTGGACTATTGGACTCATTTACCCTTCCTGCACACAAGTGTGTTGGTACATAATTGGAGATTCAGAAAAGGTTGAGGGAGCAGATGCAAGATAAATGGTTCCTGTAAAAGAAACATGCCCAGTACTTTTTTGCAATTTTAAAGCATCTTTGTCCTTCAAACAAATTATTATTGTTGTTGTCCCTTCATTACTCTAGAGATCTATTTCCTTCAAGAATTCAAAATAAAATATGCCACAGCTAGTGACATAGTGTTTTGTTTCTGGTAAATGTGCAGAACTGTACTTTAGGAAGAGAGAATCAGGATTCTGCCCTTCCTTTTACATTATGGAGGGAATATCTCACTAGTTTCCCACCAAGACTTCATTCTGTATAGCTATAAAAATGATGGAATTACGGTTGTACTTCAGATAATGCTTTGAAGTTTTGCACAGCTCAGAGTCAGGCCATGCCCTCTGTCAGCCCAAGGAAAGTGTGCAAGAGCTGGCACACATCTGTAAGTCTGAGGTATGCTTGTAGTGTCCATGAAGGGCAACTCCAGAAATTCACAGACCTGAGAGGAGGCTGTGTGTCCATCATTCTGCCTCTGTTTTACCCATTATACTAATTGGTTTCATAGAGGATATAGCAGAATCTCTCAGTATCACTTCTCTTCATGGCAAACACAGCAGGTTAACCTTTTCCTCCTGAAGATGTGTTACAATTTTAAGATGACTTAATGAAATTTTTTCTTTGATATTTTCTGCTATTCCTCATTTATTGCAAGGTTTGGGATTTTTTTAGTTTGAAATTGGTTATATTATTTTTTTCTATGTTTCTGCCTCAAGAGCAAATGCAGTGTTTACCTATCTTTCTTCTGGTACCCCATTACTTTAGTTGTCACAGCATGATGCTCAGCGATATATGTATGCCTGACTCTGTGGGTGATACTCCTTGAGTTAATTGCTTCTCCTCTGACTGAAAGGAGAGCTTTAGGTAACCAAGTGCTGCCTCAGAGATGCAAACATTAAAAGCTGAGGTCATTCTATTTTTAAAATTTCATTGCTCTGAATTGGTGCTTTGAAATAGAGGAGTCTGAAAGTGATGCTCTGGGCTTACTCGTAACAGTGGGAATTTTTACACTGGTGTTAAGAAGATTCAAGATTCCTTCTCTGAATGCTCAGGGTAGTACTTGATAGGTTTCAGGTATTTACCCAATGAGACCATGTTTGAATATAGACCTGTTTCCCTAAGTACCATTTGTTATATCCAGACAGTAACAACAGAGACACAGAGCTATCACACAGTTTACAGCACGCACCTCCTCCTGCCCTGTAGCAGCCCCCCAGGGGTCTGTATAGGCATATGGCAAGAGATTGCCTTCTTCAGTGAAGCTGATTCACCTAATCCTTAAGTGAAATAACACCACACAGAGCAGGCTTGTTTAAGCTGCATATTTGTGTTTTACACTACAGCTTACAATTATAGTGAAGCATATGGCAATGCAGATGAGCAGTCAAGGTCCAGACCCCTGGGATGAGTGTAGCTGCAGTCCTCAGTGAAACAAGTGACATGCCAGAGATGACTGGTCCCAGGAGCCATCTGCTTCCTTGCTGGGGAAAGCTGTGTTGGCTGCACAGAGCTGGCTGATCAGCACTGTGCTTGGAAATACAGGAAGTAATATTACCAGATCTGCTTTTGAGTGCCTGAAGTTGTGCCTAGTAGTTGAACCCAGGTAGTTTTATGCTGTATCCTAGGGCAGGGGAATGAAGGAAAACAAGACTGTTGCCAAAATGGTCGCATTTTCTTGCACTTCTACTGAGAGATCTTTCCCTGGTGCTCAATGTGCTGACATTGGGTCCAGGAGTAACATGACAACAATAACAACAACAACAAATCATCTCAGGTTTATGCTTTGGCTGAGGACATTTGCACAGACAATTTGCATTTCAAAAAGATACTTACTCTGATACTTACCTATCAAAGATCTACCTTTGGAGTGGTACGTACCATAAAATTCCTACCATGGGAAAATCCTAGCATGGATTGTCTGCCTGCTTTTACTCCTTGAAAGAACTGAGTGTTATTTTCTAGGGACAATTCCTAAATCAACCAGGGTTTTGATCACCAGAGCACTTTCCTTTTTCTTTGTCATCTGTTCAGTCTTGCTGCAGGCATCACTCTCCTATCAGAATTTAAATCCATTTGTGTCATTGTGGTAGATCTGTTATACAGGGCAACTCCACACTCCTGTTCTGAGAGTCTGAGATAGTCCACCACATATAGGGGAGGAAAGAGGGACCCTCAGGTGCTTCTTCTGCATTGCATATAGTCTTACTACTGCTTTACTCAGTGCAGGTGGCTGGTGAGATGCACAGCAGTGTGACTGTTTGGGAAGGGCCATTCCAATATGGAATTTATGCTGTGTTTATCTAAATGGCAGCAACTACTCAATGTTACTAAAGGAGAAGGATAGTATAACTATAAATCCTATGGAATAATGAGATTGGTATGGTGGAAGTGTCTAATCCCTTTCAAAATGAACAGGTTTATGAATGACAGATGTGGATAAATAATGACTATTTCCAATTCACAATCAAGGAATGAATAAGCAGAAGAAAATGCAGTTGCAGCTCTGACTGAATTTTAAAGAGTACTTAAAATCTCAGAGTTCAGCGTGAAGAGGACCTATTTGATTATTTGCTTCTCTTTATGCTCATTACTTAATTAGTTTTAAATACGTACTTATAATTCTGCAGACACAACTAAAAGCAGAGGTCGACTGAGAACAAAGAAATGCAAACAACTAATAAGATTTGATGCTTTATCCAAAATGTTCTTTAAAGCTGTTTCTCTAAGAGTTCCCCAGCACAAACAGTAAGTGTTAATTGAGTTGAACTGAGTGTGAATGCACACATCAGTCTTGCCAGCCAAAGCAAGGCCAAAAAGATAACAGTGAGAAATACTATATCCAGAGAAAAAATTAGTTTGAGAGGAACCCAGGGCTGGATGAGTTCTCCAAAGCATGTAATGTGCTTGGGATTTGAGCTCATCTGGCAAAGTCAGAAATTAGAAAAGGGACTAAATTTTTCTTATTAGGTCATCTACTCAATCTCCTTGTCAGTGTAGAATCCTTCTCTGAAATATTCCCTTCAGGGTTAACTTTCCAGTGTTTTATTAATTCTAATTTGGGGATTTTATCTGCACTGACACAGTGAATAATTAACTCAAGGAACTCGTGGCTGAAGGTTAGCCTTGGAGCAAAGCACTCAGTTGTGTTTTAAAAAGGCCTGGATGCATTTGTTAATAGCATCTGCACCTGCGCTACTGGCAAATGGAACAGAGACTATCACTCTGGCACTGCCTGGTCTCAAGACAATTATCTTAATGGTATGCTCTAGCTGGATTATAAGACATTTGTATCAATGTCTAAAGCATCTCTCTGTTCACTTAGAGGCCGGAAATCTGGCTTTCTAACTGAGCTAATGTATGAGGTTTTCTAGGGTATCTATCAGCAGTGTAGCTAAACTGTGCCAGTGCACCAATAAATATGAATGCAATCATGTTAAAGGTTGCACAGTGTGATTAAACCCACTGCATGCTCAGCACAGAAGATGTGCTCGGACCAGTCTCACAATAGATAGGTCACATCTGCCATATGCTATGGAAGGGAATTATAAAGAGGATTGCTGTCTGGGGTGACACTCCTGACCCTGTGCCTCACTGTAGCTAGGGCAAGGTGAAGGGTTGTATTCATACCAGTAATTTAAATGGTGTAAGGGAACAGTTCTGGGAACTGGAGCTTGATAGTTTGTGCTGTGAAAATACCAGCCCCTGTTACTGTTATAGCTTGGCTCAAATGGGCTGTCTCTTAGCCCTCCCCTGGGCATGGTTTGGGGGACAGTATGAGACAAGGATCCTTATTCACAGGGGATTTGAATTTGGGCTACCCTACTCTGCAGGACAGACTCAAGTTGTTCTCCAAAAGCTGAGGAACAACTCTGGGCACATGTGACATACTGATACAGGTGTGGTTAAGGGTGATCCATCCCCAAAGCTGCAAGGAGGGACCTCTGGGCAGAGCCCTTGCTCTGCTCACAGCAGGGTTGGAGCATCCAGCAGCACAGCGTGCAAGAAGCAAAGCTTATGAGAGTTCATAAGAGGATTTTTGTATTTTTGGAGGTGCTTGCTGTCAGGACGATGTTGCCACCCTTGCATGCAAGGTCCCATGTGGGCGGTCCTGCTTCTTCATCTTTTCACAGAGCTTTTCACACTTGCTTGCCTGACAAGTCCTCATCACCTTTTCTAGTCTCTGGTCTTGTACTCATACAGGTCCCTGTACCAAAGAAAACTGTAGCTGTTGCTCCTTTGCTCTTTTCTATAGCAATGCCTGAAGTACATCCGTTCCAAAGAGGCCTATGCAGCCCAGTTCTCATATAGAAGAGTGTAACTCAGTAGTCAATCACATAAAAATAATTCATTATAAAATATATTGTCTGTCTATTTATCTATGGATATGAATGTCTGTGTGTATAAACCTCCACTTCTTTCTCTGTCTTTCTCTCCACGCATGTAATAGGGGGGTAAATGTAAGTCCAAAGAGCAAAACTTTTCAATATTTGAGGTACTTCCACGTTTTTCCTCTTCCATGACAACTGAAGTCCTGAAAAATTTTGTGTCACTATCCCCTCAAAAAACTTCTGTGACAAAGGGAGAGGCAAAAGGCAAGAAGAAATACAAACTGGTGAAGGAATTGAAATGGATCCAGGTAGCCCAAGTACTGCAAGTGGTGTGTGACTGACCCACAAACTCCTGGGTGTTGTAACTGGATAAGCAAGTATTAAAAAAAAAAAAAAAAAAGAGCTATACATCTAGAAGATAATATTTTACAGTTAATTTTAGGGAATTATATTTGATATTTCTATGTAATAAAACCCTGTCAAACCTAATGTCATGTAGACTGATGTGTAGGACTCGGGAAAATAGCTACCACTGAAGTGATTTAGGGTTAGTTACACAGACCACCTACAATTATTGGACTGAGAAATGTCCGAGTTCAGTTTTCAAAATGCTTCTCTAAGAGTAGCCTGCATGCCATATGTCTGCAAATGTTGCCTTCTTCAGTACATACAAGGAAATCCAACAGCCTTGGAAAGCTCATATTTCATTTGATGCTGCTGCTGTCTTTATAAGAAACAGAAGAAAAATAATGATCTGATGGCAGGACATGATTTATAGCTTTATGCGTAGGAGCAGGATGAAAACCCCGCCTTCTGGCAGGCAGTCCCTTGTCCTGCATCTTTCCAGTCGATTTCAACTCAGCGACACACATCTAAAAGGAATGGAGTTAGAGCTGACTGAGTTTTCCATTTAGGAAAGTCTGGGAAGTAGCCAGATAACCTAAAAATGATTTTTGACTGAATGATCTAGGAGCAGACAGAAGCATTTCCTTTAGCCTTCGGCATTGCATTTCACTTTTAACTACATTTTGGTTTCGGTTTAGGATGCAATTGCTGACTTTCTGCAAAGCTGACAGAGTTGCAAAGTCCAACCAGCACCCTGGATTGGAGATTTTGCATGTGAAACTGGCACCAAACATCAGAAAGAGGGAAATATGCAGAACCTGAGTCACAGACAGTGACTATACAAGTCTCTAGAACTCAGTGAGATGTCCAGCCTTGAATCTCTATCCGGGACTTAGACCAGTTTACACCAACTGTGATATAAGAACAATAAGAGGGTCTTTATTTTGAGTTTTCCAATGGAAAAAGTGTGAGACATAATTTTATATCAAATCCTCAGTGTTGTTCTCAGGCGGATGATGCTAATTAAATTATTTTAGACAGGACAAGTCACTTGCAAGCCCAGATTTTGACTTTGCATAAGACGATCTAGCACCTTTGAAGTTTAGAGTTTTTAAATATCTCAACCATCCAGAACCCAACTGCCTTCCAATTACTTCAGTAGCAGTTGCATACTTCACTACATTTGAAGATCTGGGTGAAGTGATATACAAAAATTAGGCTTCAGTTCTGAAAGTTTTTCAAAATTTTAAAATCTATTTCTTTTTCAAATTTTGAATGAAGTAGATGTGGTCTGGCAAAACTTTGTCATAAAATGACATCCAAGGATAAATTTGGATTTTATTTTTCCATACTTCACAGCATCCATGGCAACTTTGGTAACTGGATATGGTTTGGCCCCATTCCTAATACTGACAAGAAGCAGAGGATACACAACCATGAACTATTTTTAGGGAGTATAAAAGAAATGAGCTACACCACTGGCTGTTGTACAGATTTGACAAAAATATGTCAAGTCTGGAGAAGGGAGAAATGTTTTCATGACTTGTAATCCCAGTTACTTCAAGGCAAACATTTCCTTTGCAATTTTTATTCAGGCCCCAAATCAGTAACTCTCACATGATTGTGAACATGAACAACTACCAGTGGCTAAATAAGATGATTCCTGAGCATCAGCTGAACTTATCTCTTTCTGTAGGCTGTGGGATAGTCACTGCTTCCTTAAAGTCCAAGAATAAGTAGTTCCTTTTTGCAAGTACATAGTTGCCTTTTGCAGGTACTTCCCCAAATTGACCCAGGGATGCAAAATCTCCTCACAGCATTGTCAAGACTGAATAGAAATGAACTGCTCAACCAAACCAGACACCATTTATCTTTAATTTTGGTGCTCCACCTGCCTCCATCCCTAGTGCAGCCATGCACAAGACGCAAACTACAAGGCCCTATCCTATGCTCATACAATGGAACTAATTGACATTTCAAGTCACTAGAAATCTCCATGCTCAGCTAAATCCAGCCCTGCCTCACAGATGATATTGTCAATGGTAGATGATCTCTGGTAAACTTCTACCTAAATCAGAGATACAGTTTTGCTTAGTGGTGTAAGCCACAAAACCAAAGATGTAAACAGCTTGAAGAAAGAATTGCTACTTTCCTGCACTGTGGTGTTTTCTGTAGGTCAGTGCGAGGGCGTATCAGCACGGACAGAATAGATCAACCTCAAGCTCACTAAGAAGCAGTTTATGCTGGAGCAAAACCCATCTACAAGATTGACTGGTACAGGGCATTTGGAGGCATTTTCACAAATGTTGGAAAACCAATTCCCGCCCATCTAAAATCCTCCTACGCAACAACCTTCAAATGTACCAGCAAACGGAACAGGGGCAAAATAAAAGTAACCAATGAATGTTTAACATTTAATCTACTTTTTTTATTCATTTGGAAATAAAAAACATTGCTACAACATTGCAACAAGATTTCTGTGAATATTTTTCTTTATATCTTTTGTATTTTGTTTCCAAATAAACAGTAAATCCTTTAATTAACAAGGGTTGGAAACACTGTCTTGAGGTCCAAGCAGTGATAAAAAGTGCACAGCTCTGGATTCTGTGATGAGATACAGGTCCTTCATCTGCCAAAAGCCTATGTGTGGTATTTGGCAAGTCACTTTGCAACTCCCCTATCTCCATGGTCATTTTGCTTCTTCAATGTTTATGTATATACTTTGAGGAATCAGAGAAGTAATGAATTACATGCACAGTCTCATGTTTAAATAGTGGCTGGTATTTGAGACACTGACCTGAAATCAGAGAACCTTTGCAAACATGGAAAATGATTTTTAAGAAGCAGTTTTTAGGCAGATAAATTATAAATAATACATATTGTTTTGGGGCTTGCTGAACTTTTGAAGGTGTCTTCAGGAAACACTGTCACCATTAAAACGACAATATCTGATTATATAATTTAGTGGTTCAACTGGCAGGTGTGTCTCCCAGTGTTCAATTCCCGCCAGAGAGGCAGTGGTGCCGTTTAAGAGTTGGACTCGATGATCCTTGTGGGTCCCTTCCAACTCAGAATATTCTGTGACTCTGTGATTCTATGATAAATGACGAAGAAAGGCCTGAAAATGAAATAAATACATTAAAAAAAAAAAAAAAGGAAGAAAGAAAATGTCTCAGATTTTCTTATTGCTGTTGGAAGTTGTCTCATCTTTTTGTTTTAATGCAAGAGCTCTCTGCCCTTGGAAGACTTCAGCATAACCCACTAGTATTGCTGAACTGAAGGTCATGCCTGCCTTTCTATTAGAAATCCCTCTGTCTCCCTCCCTTCTATGTTTCCCAGCCTTTTTCTGCACAGAGTTTTATAACTCAGCTGTAAAAAATTGCTTCTGGCTGAAACTTGGCAGCAAAAGTCTGATTTCAGGCCAGGAATGATCCCCCTCCCCTTCTGATTTTCAAAACCCTTTTCTTTTGGTCAGATTTGAGGTGCAGAAGAGCAGAGCAGAGGAGGAGGCAGCGCGGGGTGTTGGGCACAGTAGCTGGCTGGCTCCGGCTGCTTTCATCATGCTTCAGCAGTTCTTTATTTTTCCAGCTGAAATAAGGGTGATTTCTGCATAATGTGGCAGGGATATTTTGGTGTATGTGTTTGTATTTGAGTATGAAATGGCTGAGTCATTTCTTCTCGAAAGCAATTTTACTGTGTGAGCCTCTTGCTTCCTTTCTGGTTCTCCTTCATTTTTCTTTGTGTTAATGTTTAAATGGAAGGTCCAAAATAACACACTCTTCTTTGTCTCAGCAAAACCAGCTTCACAAAGTCTTATGTGTCCAACCAGAATCCTCCTGTAGTGTTGGAGCTGAACAGAAATACTGAAATATTGAAATGATGGTACTGATACTTTTGCAATAGTAGTGGCCAGGGAGGCAGCGGTGCTGTTCAAGAGTTCCAATTGATGATCGTTGTGGGTCCCTTCCATCTCAGAATATTCTGTGATTCTGTGACATACTAAAACATACTAAAACCTGGGAGTTTTAGATGATTTTCTTTGGATTACAAGAGTGCTTAAAACCCCAGACTAAATCACATCTCATTGTGTGAAAAGGCAGTGAGGATAAGTTCTGATTTAAAAGCCACAAGCCTTAAAAAGAGATAAAATATGAAGTCAGAAGGTGCAGAGGTTCAGGGTAATGACCTCCATAAGGTCACCCAGTGACTGTTGGCACCTTTAAGCCCAGCAGTAACAGCCTGGAGAACACTGTAATATAGTTGGGGGGCCACTACTGCTAAGTATTTTGTGCTCATGTTACATTCATGACTGCAGCATTACAGGAACATGGTCACTGCTGGGTGGTGCTCATACAAGGAGAGATGATGTAAACGTTAAAGATGGCATCCTGGCCTGCATCAAGAACGGTGTGGTCAGGAGGTCAAGAGAGGTTATCCTTCCTCTGTACTCGGCGCTGGTTAGACCGCACCTTGAGTACTGTATCCAATTCTGGGCCCCTCAGTTCAAGAAAGATGTTGAGGTGCTGGAATGATTTCAGAGAAGGGCAACTAGGATGGTAAAGGGGCTGGAAGATAAGCCCTATGAGGAGAGACTGAAGGAGCTCGGTCTGTTTAGCCTAGAAAAGAGAAGGCTCAGAGGTGACCTTATTGCTGTCTATAAGTATCTAAAAGGAGGTGGTAGGCAGGCGGGTGCTGGTCTTTCCTCCCTGGCCACTGGAGACAGGACGAGAGGTCATAGTCTTAAGTTTTATCAGGGAAAGTTCAGACTCGATATTAGGAAAAGGTTTTTTACTGAAAGAGTGATATGGATTTCGAATGGGTTGCTCACAGATGTGGTTGAGTCGCTGTCCCTGGAGGTGTTCAAGGGTAGGCTGGATGAGGTGCTGAGTGATATGATCTAGATGTAGATGCTAGGTTTAGTTGTACTATAGGTTGGGCTAGATGATCTTTGAGGTCTTTTCCAGGTTTATCTATACTGTGAATACTGTGATGGCTGCGCAGTCTGTTCCCAAACACCTGTATTACTGGACTCTGGTTCTATACCAAGCCCCAGCAGGTAGTTTTTCTACTCTGAGCAGTTTGTGACCCCAGTACTGAATGTACACCCCTAGCCCTCATGTGGCTGGAAAATACATACTACTTTCCTCTGGTGCTTCTGTGTGGGTTTACTAGAATGATATAATTGTCCAAAGTCTGCTGTCACAAAAAACAGGGTGCTTGAAGAGGATCCTGAGTCAGGTTGGTTCATGGCTTCAAGTACACTTTGCTCTCTAGACTTGGGAGTGCTAATCATAGAATGGTTTGGGTTGAGACCTTAAAGATCATTCAGTACCAACCCTCCTGCCATGGGCAGAGATGTCACCTACTAGTTCAAGGCTGCATCCAACCTGGCCTTGAACACTTCCATTAAGCCACATATCCCAATAAATCACCAATTACTGCTCAGTTGTGAAAATACAGGAATTAGTGATTTTCTTAATGGCGTCAGAGAGAAAGGGACAAGTCCTATTTTGCTGGATCTGTGGCTGTGCTTTCAACAACTGTGAAAGCATCTTTGCTGCTTCTTGCACAGCTCTGTCCCATTGTCCCCGAAGCTGTCCCCTAACGTAGGACTGGGACTGCTGGAACATTAGCCTTTGTGCCCAACACTACACCCACTCCCTACACTGAAAATGATCTGTAGGCCCCTTAGAAAAAATAGTATGTAGTCATGTAATTAAAGCTTATATGCAGTGGGGCCAATTATGGTTGCCCTGGCAACTTTAGTTCTGGTATTTCCAAACTTCAGGCTTTGGGAAGAGTTTTGTTTTTGTTCAGCTTCTTGGACTTTGTATATTTGCATCTATTTATTTCCCTCTGCCTGTGATCACATCACCCTCCTCCTTCTAAACATCCCCATGGCTTCTGCAACTTCTTTCCCTCTCAACTCCCACACCTTCTCCTTCCTAACATTTGGGCATGGAGAGATGTGTGGTTCTTGTTTCCAGAGTTTGGAATCAGAAGTATCTGGGGTGGAACTGGAGAGAATAGTTTGGTCAACCACTGCATCTGCTGCCCAGGGCATGGCCTATGTGTAAGGACCCACTGCTGTATTCAGCTGACTCAGCAACCCTAAGAGGAGTGTGCAAAAGAAGTCCTTGCTCTCTTTAGTGAATCCTGAGTCAAAGACTCTGCTTCTTGCTATGAGGGGTGCTGCATACCCCACAAACCACCACCATAGCTTGTGATTTGAAATACCCAAATAAAGGAACTTTTTTCAAAGGCACCTCTGTATGAAGTCCTGTGTGTAAATTTTACATGCATTTATTAATGGACATCTCAAGGAATCTATTAACCAATTTTTTGCATAACACCAAAATCTCCTGCACGCACAAGCCATGAATGTGGCAGATATTTTAATCTATATGATATACTTTGGAAAATGAGATATGTACGAGGGGATGTGGATTATCTATGCTCTTCTGTGAGTACTCTCAGGTAGCCACTTCTTAGATCTGTCTCTTAGTGGCAGGATTACTCCACAACTGCAGCAAAGATCTCTGCAGTCCTTGCTTTTGGAAGAGGCAGCTGTTGAAGACATAGCCTGGATTCCAACCTGAGTTTCAGCGCTTAATTAGTATGCCTAGATTAGGGTCATAGTCATCAGAGGGCTTCCTCAGCAGACAGTGGAAGTATCTCCAGAAAGTCCTTGGATTTACATCCTGGAGGGACTTCTGCCCTCTCTTCAATGAATGCACAGCTTTGGCTCCTCACTGAGGTGCATTACTTAAATATTTACAGTCTTCCTGCCCAGCTCATGTGATTGCATGACTGAAGGGGAAGTCAGCCTGGAGGGAAGCTGTGAGCAGACACAGGCTGACAATCAGCTTCAAAGCATGGAGGGAATCATGCCTGTGGACTGGCATTCTGCGTGGCTCAGTGTGATACTTTGTCCATTTTGCCTCTTGCTTAGAACAGTTAGGCTTCTTCCTGTCTTGGGAAGCTGGACTGTCAGCCTTGGACCCTCAGAAATCTCGAATCAGGTATCAGAACAATTGTATGACAGCTTTAAAAGCAAGGAAATGTTTAAAAAAAAAAAAAAAGAAAGAAAAAGCATAACGGAAAAACAAAAGAAAGGAGAGAAAGATGATTGTATGCTCCTGAGTTTCCTTCTGGTTTCTGAGGCTTTTAGGTGACTAAGGTTCATGTTTTCCAAGCCTTGTCCTGCAACAGTGAGGTCTAGAAACTTAATTTTCTTTAAAAGAAAGCTGAGATTCTTGCGCAATGCATGTTTTCAGGAGCGTTGTCTTTAAGGAAAAAATGCAATAATGTGAGATGTAATAAACTTTGAGGTTGGTAGTCTTGCAGGAGAGATGTCAGGCTGTGGCTTCGTGACAGTAACAATGATGAGCAAAGCATAGAGTGTTGGTCTGGACTTGAACTCTTGTACTTATACTAAATTGAGCTATGTGTGTTATGCCAGACTGAGCCCATAAGAATGTTGAATTTTCTCTTTTTCTTTGTACTTAAGCTCATGAATTTTCCTCCACATCCCATCCAGACATCTCAACACTGTTTTTGATTACTTAAAGAAGAAAAAATTCTCACTAAACTAGGACTGCCCTATGTGGGCAACTCAAGACTATTCCTTATCCCTTATTAGTTAAATTGGTATTGTATTTATGGGATGTGGTTTTAATATCTTTTTCCTCTTTCTGTTTCCCAATAGGAGTGGCCAAATCAGCTATCATCACTCAGCTTCTGTGTCACTTGTGGGTGGAAATTAACAGCTTCTAAAGTTAAGCAGGGCTGAGAAAATGAGAGAAGGAGCTGGGATGTCACTGAGAGATCATGTCCTCATAGAAATTTCTCTGAGTCCCAATGTAAAACCAGAGCTGCCCCACATGCGATCCGCTCACCTTTATCCCTAGACTGCTGCAGGTTAAATTCCTGGTGGAGCGAGACTACAGAAAACAAAATCTAGTAGTTTAGTGGGATTTAATCTTTCCATCAGCAGTGGTCACTGCAGTGCTCAGTCTGACAGAAGAGGCAGTGATGCTGCACAGCCGCCATAAAGCTTGCATCTGCATCCCCCCCTACAGTGCAGTGCATCTCTATAAACATCACTTCCCTGGCCTCTCTCAAACTGTAATTGGTAAAGTGCACTTTAAACATTCTCCATCTGACAGTAAAATTCTACTTTTAAAATATTTGATGGTGAAGCTTATTTGCATGTTTTGAACAATAGTAGACAAGGAATTGTAGATGCTTTTCAGAAAAATTACACTGTGAAAAACCCCCAGAGAATCTCTTCATGACCATTAGGATTTAATTGTGGAAGGCATAAGAGGAAAAAACCCCAAAGAATAGTAAGTAATGGATTGTTATATTGTTATGACTCATGTTGCCTCAGAGGTTTTGTTTTCAGCTGGTGCAGTGTGGATCATTATTAAAGTTATTTTATTATTAAATTTAGACTGACTTCTTACAGTAAATTTGAACTTAAAAATTACCAGCCTGGTACCCATGAGATGTATGTAAAACATGCAAAATACTGACGAAAAAGATCCAGTAATGAGAATAGAAATGTTAAACTAATGTAGAAACAGATTTTACATGTGTTAAATCTATAGATAGAGAAAGCCTTGGGAATTTACCAGAAAAAAAAAATCTCATTGCCTAAAAAGCAAAATATCCTGCCCAAAGAAAGTAAAACTTAAAAAGGAAAAGGTTTGGGGCTTCTGCAGGGGAAAAGAAATACAACAGAAAAAAGTCAGAACCAAAACACCTGAAACTCATGTACAAAATCAAAACTAAAACAAAAAAACCCCAACAAGTAACCACCTCCTCCAAAACCCAGAAAAACAAACCAAACTAAACCAAAAAACCCAAGAAACATGCTCTGAAAATTAGGAATAATAAAATGTGAAACCCTGTTTCAGACTAGATCTATACAAAATGCTTTGTACTCTTACCACTGTTTATCCCTTCTGCCTCATTTCTGATCTTAAAGCAAAGTTTTCTCGCTCTCAGAGAATCTCTGTGTCCTTCTTTATTACTTCCTGGCATGTATCTCCCATTCTTTGGTCTCCCCTCTGGAACTTTGCCTGTAAATTTTTCTGAGAACAGGGACTGTCTCTCATTATGAGCTATACAGACTTGAGCACCACAGATCTCCAAAGGGCCTAATTCCCAGGGAAAGTTCCTGTCAAATTCTTTGCTGGTGGCCCACTTATGATTTTAGTTTTCAGATTAGGACTTCATTCTTTTGTGCAAGTCCAGCTTCTGAAACTATCTTCTAGGTTCCTGTGCGTTTTACAGCCCCACTGATGAGGAGTGGAGGTCAGGCTATAGACAAATGGGAACGAGAGAATGGAAAAAAATGGAATGGAGCCATGGGAGAGGCTGTAAAAGCTGTACAAAGGGGATGGGAGGAGTGAAAAATGATAGATCTTCCTCCTGGGACATGATGTTCTTGTCCATCCTGCTCCCTGCATAGTAGAAACTACCATGTCTAGAACCTCTCAGATCCATCTTGGATGCAGCGAGTGCTAGTGGACAGTAATACTAGTGGCAGAAACAGTAACAGCAATAGTAGCAACAGTAATAATTAACAATACAAATGATTTATCTTGTTTTCTCCTTTGGTGAACCCAGTTGGACTCTCAGTGTGGTGCCTTCTGAGGACCTTCTGCATGGTGTCTTCATAGTGAGTCTTTGTAGCCCATCTTGTCTGTCCATCTGTCAAGCAAAATCTGCATCAATGCTGATAATAAGGTTAAAAGTGAAGAGGGATGCAACAGCTCAGTTATCATTCCAGGCACGTGGTGTAATTGTTCTGCTGGCTGCCAGCCATGTGGCTCTTGTGGTAGCAAACAGTACTTTTCATCAGCAGCCCCAGCTGCCCTGTTTTCATATGGGCTGGGAACGTCAGAAAAATCAATTAGCAATATGGGATATTAATGAAAGCCAAGTCCAAACACAACTTCAGAAACAGTTTTCTGAGAGATTTATGTATCTTTAAAAAACAGATAGACATCTGTGTCGTTTTTAGGGCTGCTTGTGTTTGCTGCTCCTACTAGAAAACGCCAGTGTACTCACTCTGTGAAGCAACACTGTCTTTTATTCCCATATAGTCATATATCATATGGAAATTGCTGAAATTGCTATCTTTCATACAAAATCCACAAAAATTCCCTCAGCTGCAGTTAGCAAGGTGGTTCTTAGGAAGTAAACACAAACGCCAAGCTGGTTGAAGAGAGAAACAAGGTGTGATTGCAGGAGTCACCCCATAGACACCATGATGTGCCAGTCTGTCAGCACTTTCAGACCCCAGGGTGAGGGACCGGGCTGACATAGTTCAGGTTTTTATATTTAGACCAGAGAATAAACCTCAGACTTCCTAGGTTTATGAGTTATGATTTCAATGTAGTACTACCTTGGGCAAGTCACCTTCCTTTTAATGGTCTCTAATAGCAGTACCTGGCAAGAGCATTGTAAAATTTAATGAAGTGCTTCACTATCCCACTGTTATGAATGCCAGAAACTCTAAAGTGTCATTAAATTCATTGTCATCTAACACATCAGCCTTCAAACGGTTTAATCCAAATTGCACCTCTGATTTCTAATATAAATATTTTATTTCTCTTATGCAAGAACATACAAACTAAAATATAATCTTGCTACCCACAAGCCTTATTTAAAGCCATTTATATTTGTTAGATATTCATACTCTTTGCTTCACTATTTTCTTTTCTTATTATAGGGGAAATTATTTAAAACTGTGAATGTTACGGAAATTGTCCCCTGGGCTCATCTCTGGGTTTACTTGCCTAGTTGTATCATTCAGTTGTAGTTTTGCTTCTTAATTGGTGTTTTATATTTTAATGTCATGAGCAGTAACAAAACCACAATGGGCAAAATAACAATTTCTGATGACTCTCTGAGAAAACGGCACTATGTTTTCTGGTTTGGGAACATTTTGGGTACACAAACCATGTCCACTCCAACAGCATCTGTGCCACTTGCAGGTTATGTTGTGTAGCAAATACAAAGAAAGTTGCCACCCAGCTGATTTGCTTCTTTTTCTCTAGAAAGACAAACGAAAAAAATCACTTCAGTTGTATTTTTGGAATTTAGTGAGCTATGTGGGAATATGTCTTAGGTTAGCAATATGATATGTGTGATAAATGCATCTTAGTATTTTGTATTCCATATTGCTGTTTTAAAACAGCATTGTCTGGTAAATACCGGAAAGGAATCTGAAGCATTTCAACTGGAGGAGGAGGAGTTCTGGGGGAATGGGACAAGCAGCAGTGAATTGCAGCTACTTTTCTTGAGACTCTGAGGAACTGAACTTATCTCCCATAGACACATCCGAACTGAAACAAAGAATATCAACTATCTGCATCAGAAGGCTCCATATCTAGCCAGGAACAAGGTTTCGGCCCTTCCTTCCCCCGCCCCGGGGAAGGAAAATATCGGACACTGTCAGCCTAAAAACAACAGGGTTTTTTTTTCTCTCTCTTACTATTCCATAACTTCCTGGAGGAGAGGGGGTTTTTTGTTATAAATTTGTGTCCTTCAGTTAATAAACAATTTTTTCCAATTTCTTCTTCACTTCCCTTTGAGGAGAGAAATCAATTTAATTGAAATTGTTGGAGAGAAAAAATCTCACTCTAAACGACAACAGAATATTATCTCTAGTGAAAAGAGAAAGATCAAGTAGGTCAGTCATGGATCTGTGGGGATCTAACCACAAACCACAACCTTTCAGATCCCATCAGGCTGAGCAAGAGTTGAAAGTGCCCATATGAGAAGGAACCATGTTCTCAAATATGGGGTCACTAACCACCCTGGAATGGTCTAGAAGAAACTTTATTAGGGGGGAGTTTCATAGGGAAATCATTAATGGTTAACATTAGGTGGAGGTTACAAGTGTTGCGTCTGTTTGGAAATCTTTTTCAAAAGGTGCCTTTCCCCTTATTTCTTTATTGAGGAAATATGGTGGGGAAAAAAAAAAACCAAGAAAAAAAAGAAAAAGGGTTTCCCATGTCTTTGCGCCTCTTGATTATCATTATTCAAATGGATCACTCCCTCAAGACACTAAAAAACACAAAGCTGTTTTCTACCTCAAAGGCCAGAAAATTAACATTAGGACTGCAGCTAATTTCTGTAATGTAGGGTCAGCCATGATAATTTGTTAAAAATGACATCATTATGGCTGGAGAGTAAGCAAAACTTATATGTGACAGATAATTATCTTAACAGCTTTTGAAGTTAAAATATTTTGTCTTACCAATCACGTATGTACTGGGAGAGAGGACCAGACTAGGGAAAGAAATGCAGCAAAAACTGAAAGGAAAAAAAAAAGAGGAGAAAGAATTATCTCATTTTCACCTAGCAGAGTACAGATTGTCACTATTCTTTTGCATCCCTGGTGTAATTTGGTTTGGGTAAGTCCAGTAAAACAATTGTTCCTTTAACTATAGCAATTTACCAATTATCTGTTTCCTAAATGCATTGAATGCTGAGTATCCTGTTCCATTTCCTGTCAGATATTCACATGCAATTAGATACAGGCAGTGGGAATGTAATGTAAAATGGGTATTTTGTTCTGAAACATGGCACTGTGCCTGAGCTCTTCCCCATCTCCTTGAGCAAAGTTCAAGCTCCAAAATGAAAGGGATGTTTAATGCCAAAGGTGATTCAAGTTCAGGCCAAAAATAATTCCAGACAACTCAATTCCAAATTATTTTCATTTTAAACAATTTTTTTGGGGAGGTGGGAAATGGAAATACTGCCGTATGTTTGAGGCTGAGATGCTAAAAGCAGAATCTCTTGCAATCTATTCAAATATCAGCTGCTATTGCATACAAAGTCCTCCCTATCGCTGTGGAATTTGGAAGAGGAAGCCAACAGAACTGCCAGATTTACAATATACTTCTGAAATTTTCCAGAAGCCCTAGTTTTCTTTAAAAAAATATTAAAATTTATGTGAGAATATTCTTTTCTTCTAACATTTTTACCTGGCTCCCAGGAAACAGATTGCATACATAATGTATTTACTGATGTGTGATTTTCTCTAATTGTGCTTCAAGAAGACTGCCTGGGTAGCTTAAACTTGAAGTTAAGAAATTACAAGTTAAATATTTTGTGTGAAATTGTATGTAGAAAAATCCACATTTGTATATTTGAAGAATATTATTTTTCTTGTACAGCATTTCAGAGTAGTCCTAGACCTTTTCTCTTTTCTTTTTTTTTTCCCGTTAGACAGCATCTAGTTATTTCAAATGGCTTCTGAAGCAAAGCAGTTGCTCATAATGATAATATTTTGAGCAACATGTCCAATGGAAATGAAACATGAAGCCATGGACTGCTTTCCCAGCCCATTCAGTGTGAATTATTGGATAAGTCCTTCCATCTGAATAGACTTTGAAGAGAGAATAGTCTTGGAGACAGAGATGTGATATGTGATATAAGCTAACCATGGTCCTTGGAGTACCCTCAAAATCAGATTTGATAGCACTGTGTTGGAGTAATGAAAAGGAGTGACATACCAGTGGTTTTGGCCTTAACTGCTAAAGAAAAGTCCTAATAAAGGTGATACATTTGAAGTTTTCTGACCAGTTTATTTGAGCTCTGTGCAGTGGAATATTTCAGTACAGAAGTGGCAGGGAGAGAAGAGAAAAAAGAAAGACTTTTCTATCAGGTTCTTCTCTGACAGGGAAAAGTGAAGTCTTCTGTTCCTCTGAAAAGACTGCTATGAATTTTGTCTGAAATGCAGGAATAGCCAGAATCCAAAGACTTTGCACTTCTTGATTACTGTCAAGTATTGAAACAAAAGGTCATAGAATCATAATGGAGAAAAGACTCCTCACAAGGACTTTGAAGACAAATGCACTTGCAGGCTTCTTGGAAAGGGTAATCCAAGGAGCCAGAGGTTCAAATACAAAATACTAACTGAACATAAATTAGGCATAAGGGCAGCATGAAAAATATGTTCTTGGAGTAACCACAGCTAACAGAGGCCGAAAAGCAGATGTAGTTAGAGTTTATGCAAGGCTGCTTGAAAAAAGTGAAGCCTGAAGGTAGCTCCAGATGTCATACAATTGTGAAGGGTAAGAGGATAGTGGGAATTGCTATCTTTGCTGACACCACAGACCCTCGGAATTAGAACCAGGAATCCTGAAAAAGGGGTCTGCAAGGGTAACCACTTGCTAGAGGAATTTATCTCTGAGAAGAATGCCGTGGCGTGTAGCTGAGTGATGGGCACAGGCGTGTGCTCCTTTTGCCTCTCTTCTGAGACAGCTGCACCTGAGCTACCTCTAGCAAGCCATGGAGCTCTGTTTAATGCTGTGCTGAGCCAGGGTGAAGGTGCAAACTTTAGCACTTTGTCTCCCAACAATGCTGGTGGAACCAGCCAATTTGTGCACTGGATCCACCTTGTTTCTGACTGGCTACTGTGAATCCATCTACTGCTCCGAGATTTACTGTGAGAGAGTCTCAGCAGGAAGACCTGTGAGAAAGCTTTATAAAAAATGATACATGAAAGAAAGAGAGAAATCTATTCACCAAAATGAAATAGTGAGCATGAAACAAAAATTCATTAAAAATGTATGATCAGAGTAATAGGACTCGCTTTGTTTCGGCATTGGCAGCCTGAAAAAAAATAAGGGAGAGAATCATATTACAGAGATGAAAAGGAAGGCAGGCAGAAAACTGGATTAAATAGATAACTGTACACTTCAGTTTTAAGGATTATCATTAAAATTCATATAAATCTAAGAACATTAAAACTCAGGCATCCAAAAGGGGCTCTTGGATGATGAAAAATTAATTAAGGATAGAAAGACAAGGACAGAAAGCACTAAGCAGGAAAAAGAAATATGAGTGTGAAATCTGCTGACTTCAGTGAAATCAGCATCTGGATCTCCTTGCCAGTAGAGAAGAGATATGAGCAATTATACGGAGTCTCTACACAGAATACATTACATTGTTATTTTCAAACTACTCTTACATAGCTCTGAGGATTGTTTCCTAGGCTTTTGAGGGCTGAGGCCCCCTTCAGCAAGGTGCAGCCGCCCACATTCCCACCATTCTGCCAGGTGTTGTGTCAGATGTTTTCCTATTGTCATCTGCCCTACCCACCCTTTCCTTCCTGCTGCAAGGAGAGCTGGTGAAAGTACTTCCAGATTGTGATAATAGCTTTGATAAATTTGGGACAAGTAAACAATTTTTTTTAGTTGGTTGGTTGGGTTTTTGTTAAGAAATTGCAAAATAATCATCTATATTTGCTAGATGGGAAGGCCTTTAAGACGTCCATGATATATGAGGTCATGGCATTAAATGGACTGGAAAAATAGTGTCTATCCTTCTCTTTTTTTGCCTCATCAGAATATAGCACCCCCACGCCCTTTGCTGTTCTCTCCTTCAAACAACTCCATTCACTTCTGAGTTTTGTCAGGATGGTAGCTGATTATTTTCTTAATTAAGCCAATGCCAAAACCCAACTTTGTTCACATGGACAGAGAAGATTAAAACCGAACAATTGAGGTTAATAACACATTACCTCAGTATGAACTTCAGAAATTAGCTATCTTGATTCCAAAATACCTTGGTAATTCTTTGAATGGATTACAGTTTCCTTTTAGGAGACAAAACAAATCCAAATCCTTCTTGGCTAGGTTTAGCTGTCTGTGTCACATTCTGTAAATTCATGTTGAGCCAAAATCCCAAGATTCACTGTCGACAGATTATAGAAAGTACTTAAATTTGGAGCTGGGATCTGAAGTCACCATGTGACTTTGAGCTGGCATTAAAGTAGCTGAAGGATGGGGAGTAGAAGCAAGGCAAGTTTTAAAAGCTGGAGCAGAAGTGAGTTATGAATCCAAGGACAACAGCACCTGTCCTCAGATTCCCTCTGCTGATGCCCTGCTGTATGCGAGTCCAAAGATAGTTGTCCGCCAAAGTATTCTCAATGAAAAATTTTCAGTCTGGCATGGACTGCTTGGAGGTCATTGAAAAAACACTGCATAAGATTTTTCTGCTATAAAAGACCCTAGAATCTGTATTTAGACAGAGAACATCAGGAACAAGTTGGTGTTTAGGTATTTAAATACCTAAGGACTACCATGGCAATCCTAGCATAGACAACACTCAGCTTAATGTTACATCCTCAGTGTCCTAAGAGCAGATTCCTTAGGGTCAACTCCCAGTCCCTATCTCTATCTTTGAAACAGAGAAATAACACCCTTAGTCTTTTCTTGCAGTACTCTACAGTCACCTGTGATTGAAGTTCACTCCACAGTCCAAGCTTGACTTAGAAAAGTTTCCTGGAACTCCTCAATTCCTGCTGTGCTCTCTGGTGCATGGCCTCCTGAGTAGAGACTATGGAAATTTAGAGATTTTCGTTCCCTTTTTGATTTTGGGTGAGGCAGGGGAAAAAGAAAAAGTTAAAAATCTGGATTTCAGGACTAGCATAAACTGGCCAAAAAAAAAATATATATAAAATATATATATACACACACATGTGTGCATATACAGACACATATATACATATATATATGTATATATATACATATATGTAGGTATATATATATATATATGTATTTACTTCA
>WEKX01021853.1:3194-44473 GCA_013390025.1 Pitta sordida | reverse complement strand
ACTTCACCCAGAACTATTCATCCAGGAGGCTGACTGATTCGTTTTGATGCAATCTACAGCAGATATTTGAACCTCTGAGAACTTCTTAAAAATGTATTGGTATTTACAAACTTTTTTGTAGCTCAGTACTTGTGGGGTGTGTGATTGCTGCTGGGATACCTGGTGGAATTTTTATATTCTGGCAGACAAATTACTTTGAAGCCCTAATTTCCCCAAGGCTTAAACTTACATAGAAATTGAATGTAGTGCATATAAAGTCTAATATTGATGCCACCCATGTAATTCTATAGCCATGTTTGAAATTAATGACATTAATTCTGATTTATTGTCATACTTGTGAAATAATAACCAGGTATTTAATTACACAATCTTTGCAGCACTCATCAGATCATACTGTGATCAAGTAGGAAGTTAGTGAAAGAAGGACTGTGTTTTCTGTTATACTTGCAAATGCAGCAATTAGTAGAGACAGAGGCTCATGAATAAATAAAATTTTACTGCTGGCCATTCATACATATATATTTAAGACCCTTTTATAATCGGAAGGAACCAGTTGATTTAGACCTACGGTAGGGTCTACATTTTGACCATATCTGGAATATCTGCAATGAACTTTGAGCATGAAGTGATTACCACAATTTAAATGCTATATTACCTTAATTCCAAACACTCGCCTACATGTCAACAACCTCATCTAAACAAACACTTTTTTTGTTTTTATTATGAATCCTCAGAGAAAGAGAAGGAGAAAGACAGTTCTCTGTAGAAAGCAGTGTGTAGAGCTTGATACTGCTTAATCTGGGTATAATCTGGGCTGTTGCTTTTCCACTGAGATGTCATATTCCCAGGCGGGGTCCTGGGACTCCAGGTGTGGCTGCAGTCCACTGGGAAGAGATGAAAATGCTTTTGCTTGCATTTTGGGACCAAGCCAGATGGCAGAGTGACATGTGGGTCAAGCACGATGTGATAGTTAATGGTGCCTTGCAGTTCCTGACTCAGCTCCTCCTTCAGCGAGGGACTTGAGGTCATGCTTAACCCTTTGCTGTTAAAAGTGCAGTTTAGGCATGTCGTTAGGTATTCTGTTAATCAAGATTGGATTTCACATGCTTTACTAAACTAGTGTCTAAGATCGTTAGATTGTTGTGGATAAGACATTGTCTGTAAGCTGTGCAACAGGATCCCTGTCCTCAGAAACTCTTGTCACACTCCCTTCAAAATGACTAAGGAAAGAAACAAATGTCCAGACTTCTCTAGTGTGGGCATTTGTTTGGATGTCTGGACATAGTCTGGATTTTAATCATTCTTTTTGTTTATTTTCTGTGTATATTTTATTAGATAGTTGCTAGTGTATGTAAATGTAATAAAGCTTGGAGCTGTACCATAATTATCAATCTCATAAATATTTATGATGCTCATACTGTGGAAGACAGTCATCATAGTGGTGGAATTGCAGTCAATTTTTATTTCAGTGCAAGCTGACTAGAAACTCATGACGTATTGAGGAGAGAGGTTCACCTTACACTCTGTAGATTACCCCAAACTAATGCCATAAAATGAGCTTTTGCTAGATAAGTCTTCTTTATCATTCGTTTGTTTTGACAATATTACTTCAATGCTCCATCTGTCTATCCTCAATTAAATTTACCAATGGGAAAAAAATCAATAATCTATTACTCTCCTGAAGACCCTGTTGTTGCATTAGAATGAAAAGCATATTTGCCTTTGGAAGGGGTGAAGAGGGTGTGAATTTGAGATTTCAGAACTGCCAAGTGAGAATCTAATAGCAGCTGTTAGTAAAGGAAGCATAGTTTTCCCACCGTGACTTTCCCTTTGGTTGTTTTCTATCCCATCATCCACCTTTAACAGAATCCTTTGCTCCCAGAACTTCCACTTCGTCCAAGCAAACCCCAACACTCAGCCCACATCTCAACTCTCCGCATAGTCTGTCTGTGGTGGGGCAGAGGCAGCTGCTGTGCAGCTTCTGTCTCACATTGTCATCCTGTGACGGGGGAGTGTCAAGTGGTGTGACTGAAAATTAGAGTGTCAAAACAACTGTTTCAGTTTTTGCACTTCTCTTTCCTCCTGTACTAAGCCTACTCTTTCTGACTCAGCAACAGCGAGAACCGTCCCCATAACTATAAGCTTCCTATGTAACCTTTGCTACATAGCCAAAAGCGTTGAGTCTGTAGATAAGAATAGAACCTGCTGGGATCATTCTGTTTATGCTGCTGTTCACTATGATACCTCAGAGAACCCTGAAGGATCATGTACTTGAAAATAATGTTTACTCCATGGAGAAAGCTTTAAAAAATTCTCACTGATTACTGCCCACAATATGGTTACTTCAGTAGGTCTGGGTATAATGAAATGGTTCTTGACTAAAAAGAAAAAAAGGTCTGTGGTCTTTGTCTTCTCCAATTACATTAAGAATGTAAAACTGGAAATTTCCTGTAAAAAATGTCAGAAGTTCACTCAGCTGGAGACATTAGAGACGTGCCAAACTCAAAAGCCGATATCTAGCACCCCTCATTGAATTAAGTAAGAATTCTCCTAATTTCAACTAATCCATTTAATACTGTAGATCCAAACTACCCTCAGAGTTGTCTTCCACTGTGTTCCATGTATTTAACTCCTGTTGAGGTCAATGTACATTTAATATCTTTATTGAAATGAACCCTTCATCTGCACCTCAGAATGGACCACTGGACCTTCATTAAGGTCCTCTGTTGGGTTTAGGTGAAGCTGGGATATGCCCACCAAAGTACGTGGAATCATGCAGGAACCTTTTTGTATCATATGCTGCTGCTCAACACTTTTTAATTAGCACACAATCTGCAGGGTATCCACAAGGTTGCTGTGTGGGTAGAATGCAAACTAGACATGGGCATAAACATGGACACATATGCAACATTTTTAGTGTTGCATGTCCAAAACTAATGAGACTTGGGGCACACACTAAGGCTAAGCGAGGAATAGCTACTCATTCCAATGACTACATTCCTACTGAATAAATAATATTTGGCCAGGAAAGATGGAGCTTGGCTGAGTCTCAAGCCTTATTGTTTGGACTAAGGTTCATAATCCTATACCAATATTTATAAAGAGAATACAGAATAGTTCTTATAGAGGATGCTGAGACCTGGTCGTCTGAGGACACTAAATGGACTGCTAAGGTAGTCACCCAGATAACTGGATAGCCAAGTTCAAAGATGTGTTCTGGCTATGGGTTTGAGGCTGAGTGTCCTGACCTCAGGAGGCGTTCTAACAATAGCCTTTTGGCTTTCCTAGAGGAAGGAAAACCTCTCTCTCTCTGGCATTTTGGCCAGAAATTCTATCCTACCATGGAAACCTTTCTTATGAAAGTTTCATCAAAACTGGCATATTCCCAAGAGAAGTCTCAATTTCAACAAGCTGGCATTTCTAATGATAAACTATGTTTTTTGAAAATACCTAAATAATTCTACTGCTTGGCACCTGTTTAATTTGTTAAATATTGGATCAAGCGAGTCACATTGCCATAGAGCATCTTAGATTTTTTCATTATATGATATTTGGAACATAAGCTTTCTTTTACAGTACCAAAGAGCATTTGGAGGAAGGTGAGAGCTCAGAAGTCATCAGGCCATTAAACATGCAAGACTTCCAATGTATCATCAAAACCCTCGGGCTTTGGTTACCCAAGATGAAGCACTGGCAACAGTGCCACCCCAAGGTGCATCTGCCTCTTTCTGCTCTCACTCTTGCATTACATTTGACATGTTTCTGAACACCTTCTTGTGATAAACTGCACTGGGGAACTTAAACTAGTTTTAGAAAAATAGTCCAACTTGTTTCCGTGAAAGTGGGATTGGTCAGCTCTGCCCACGCAGCTGAGAAAGTCTAGCAACAGGTTAGGATCAAATGCAAGTGGGAAAAGGGGCAAAGCAGACTTGGTGGGGGGAGGGGAGGCCCTTGTGGCTAGAGGCAATCAGCAAACCTGTGGCAGCAAAAGACCAAAGCTAAAAAGTGTGACATTGCTCCTCCCTCAAGCAGGTATTTGGTGTAAAGGTCTGCTTCAGCCTCTTCTTGCAGGCTTGATTCAAAACTCAGCACTGCCCACAGAAATCCCTTTTACTGACTTCAGGAGTTCTGGTATCTAAAATTATTCTGTGTTCTAGCCTGTCAGTAGGAGCCAAACCAAATTATGTTTGCTTTGAGTAGGACAGAAATAGTAAATCCCTGGAGGTATTTTCTTTTCTTCAGATTGTGAAGATTTCTTACTCAGATGGAAACCTCAATGGTACCATTCATCCTAATTTTATGTATCTAATGTCTTTACATAACTAATGATCAGGCATGATTCATCTCAGCTACCAGAGATGTCTGCTTTGGGATGGGATGAAAGGCATCCCAGGCAACATTGATTCTTTTGATTACCTCCCATCTGACCAAGTGTTGGAAGTAGGAAACAACATCTCTTCACAAGCATGTTAACATTTGTGTCATGATGTTCTTAAACAAGTATTTTGATGACATAGATGGCATAGCATGGCTAGTCTGAAATGCTTGTTTTCTCTCTGTTTATGCACACATATACATACACACTGAGCTACTTAAAATATATAAATTCTGAAAGTCCATTTTCTCCACTGCAGACTCAGCCCCTTCTGCCTGGCACTCTGTAGGGTGCTTATGAGTCGCTTATGAGACTGCAAAGTGTATGCTTACTCCTGTTGTGAGTGTTACATCTGCTTAGCACAGCTGTGAACAGTAAAATTTAATACAGGGTGGCAGAGAACTGAGTCCTTAAGATTTTTTGTCTCTTTGGCTGCAGATTTTGTATCCTCCCAATGCACAGCTACAGCAAAGAATTTCCAATAGTCAATCAAAACATATTTAACCCAGTGAAGCTCTGATGAGAAGAACATCCTCTTTGACAGCAAAATGCATGACAAACTGAAGGTAGGTCTGACAAAATCATCAAGAAATCATGAGATTCCTACAAATACAGGTGAATTTCCTTCCTCTTCTCTCCCATTAAATGTAAATGTATATTAAAAACAAAACTTCTCTGTGGCGTTTAGTGGATGAAGGGCCATAAGAGGCTAAAGTTTTATATTTATTCCCAGAGCATCTGAAAGATAAGCAGCATTGTGGCAGGATATGGTGCTGTGGAAAGACTTCCTGCCATTTCCAGCTGGTACTTTTGATTTGAAGAAAATCAGTCAGGACTCAAGGCAATTGTTTGCACGCTACAGAAAAGTTCATTTTTGGCCTAAGAGCCAGGGGCAAGAGCCAGCAGTGCCCCTGGCCACTGCCAGGTGCCAAAAGAGGGCCGTCCCAAGTTGTCACCCCTTCTTAACCCCTTGTTTCATCCATATGCAAATTGCCTCATGAATATTCACTTTCACAGCATTATGTCATTTGCTATGGATCCTTCAACCAATTGGCTCCCTTATTGTTAATTCCTTTCCCCTTGTTTTGGCTAACTTTCAATTTTGTTTACCTTCAGAGGGCACAGAACTGGTCTTTTCACCTTTAATATTCAGCCTTAGCTCTCAGGCCCTCTGAAGGATCCTAAATTATACCAATCTTTCTAAAATTCCCTAGAAATTTACTAAATTTCCACTAATCCAATGAAATTCCTAAATGTCTATGCTATACACTTCTATACACTAAATTTATAATTTTCTAAATCTTCAAATCACTTTGAATCAATGTAGATTCATTGACCTCTCTGCTATGACTGTGAATGTGACTTCTTGTGGTGGGTGTTCACTGGAAATAGGACTCTTCTCTCCAGGGTGGCATAGTCTATAATGTTAGGACACCCCACCGAGTAAGGATAAATGAATGACTCTTCCACAGTTTCTTCTCTCCATCCCTGCTGGTGGGATAATTATAGTTTTAAATTACTGTTAATATGTACTTTGATGACCTGTTGCTCACCAAAGAGAATACTGTGAGGAGATTTATACCGGTCCTGGCAAGGAGCAACTGTCTGGACCACCTCAGATGCTGGAGGCTGCAGAGAAATGGCCTGGCTGTTGAGGAAGCCCTCCTACTGGTGGACTTGATGGTGAGCGAGTTTCTCGTTCTCTCAAAAGTTTTTAGGGGCATCCCAACAGGCAGAAGTTAAGGTCTTGGAGATAACTAGGCCTTGTAAGTCTTTCCTGCTCAAATGGGATGAATACTGAATACAACTCATTTCCTGTTTTGGACTCTTACCACAGAAACTAACAGGTCTTGTGGCTGTTGGTATGATGGAGATTTTAAAAGATTTTTTTCCAGTGCTTTAACACTCTGTTTAAATTTGGGCCAATAAAGTGAGTCCAGAGTAGTATGTTTGCAGAGAGACCTGGGAGCCTGAGAAAATGCTTGTACTCTTCTGTACCAAGGAAACACCATAAGAAGGCAAAAAGCATTGCAAAAGGTCATTGAAGAGAAGGCAAAGGGCAGGATTTGTGTTATCTGAACATGAATGTGGCACTTACCTCATACCACACAGAGGTCAATGTCTGCATCAGCCCTTGTGTCCTGACAGATTACTTTTCAGATTTGATGCGTATTTCCAGATGGAATCAACTGCCCTGTAGAAATTCAAGTTTATTTTCACTGACTACAGAGAGGCTAAACAGTTCAGATGGAACCATCTACTCTGAAGCCCTTACAGTAGCCAAGTCAGCATTTAATATACCAAGTGAGGCATCAGAAGCAGCAGTTTACGGAGGCAGGAACAGGATCCAAGTTAGTACTGTTAGCACCAGCTCCTTGACAAGACCATGCTGCCACATCATTTTTCACTGTAAGAACTTGTCATAGAACTTGCACTACTCTTGGAGCTGAACTCTCACAGTAGCTCCCTGCAGTGCTGCCTGGATCAACACATCAGACTCAGGAAAGGCTGGAGTCTATGGAAGTCCCAGAGGCAAGTGCACAGTCATTTTCTGACCATCATTTGCTGCGAGGACTCTAAGCCAGGTTAATGATTGGCTTATTTTCAATTAGAGATTTGTAGCATCTGAGTCATTGCTGTCACAGCTAAGTCTCAACATAAGTTTTTGGGAAGGAAATCCATGTTAATAACTACTGAAAAACCTCAGTTTCAGCAAAAATTAAATCTAATATCCATGAGGAAAGCAAGAGTTAAACAGCAAAAATGAAATCTAATTGCTGTGAGGAAAGCAAGAGTTAAACATATGTGTGGCTATTGTGGTTATTCCTTTGTCACACTGCTTTCTTTTGGACCCTAATTCTTCATGCCCTTGGGAATGACTGAATACCTTTTCCTTGGAAGTCAAGGCAGAACTGTGAGAGTATGAGCATAAAATTTAAAGCTCTTCAGTCAAAGGATTAGTTCACAGAGAGACTGAGGGGAAAACATCCCAAACATATAAATATCAATGAGATCTCTCTAATATGCCTTGATATGCAGTTGAACAGATCTTTTAAAGGTGTTAAAGAGACAGCTAAAGTGAGAAGAAAAATCACAAAGTTGAGTAAAGTAAAAGTCACAGATCAAACCTTATTAACACCTGTCACTTAGAACACCCACATCAGAGGAAGAAATTAGCACCTCTTGACACAAACCCCACGTCTACAAAAGGCAAGTAATGCACCAGAAAAGGCATAAAAAGGGATGAATATTAAAGCAATCACTCAAAGGAAGGATTCATTTCTTGCTCCTAACTACGTACGAAGCAAAAAATAAAATGCCTATAGAGAAATTTTATAGGCAGAAAAGCAGCTGGGGACGCCAGGCACCAGAGCCAAAGCATGGAAGCTGTGAAGAACAGATAAAGAACTCAGTTTGATCAAATGTGGATGACTAAATATCACTGAACTGGGAAATAATGAATACTTAGATGAGTAATGGAGCTAAACACTGATTAAAACTAAGCACCTGTTTAGAAAGAAAACCAATCATTTTAAAGTACCGTCGAGTCTCCTGTATCGTGCACCCATGGTCTTAATTTGGACCCGTGTAGCCCAACTTTTGTGTTGAATGGCGGCTGCACCACCGCCACCCATGCCTCCCCTGCAGCCACCGCAGCCACCACCGACCATACCCCAGCGCCACCCACGCTCCCACCGCCGCCCGTGCTGCCCCTGCTGCCGCCTGAGCCACCACTGCCGCCCGGGATGCTGCCCCGGCCCCGGCCACCGCCGCAGTTGCATATGCGCAGTTGTGAAACGGGTCTCCTACATTGCTAAAAAATCATGCCGCTAAGATCTGAAGCCGCAATATGGGGGGCGCGAAGTGCAAGAGGGCTGATGGTACCACGAAAAAGAAAGAGGCTGAAGTCAGAGCAGTGACAAATATTGCTGTGACAGACAGACCCTACAATACTCTGTTTGGATAGAGATAACAGAGGTAAATAACTTTAAAATAATGAATTCAAGGGATGAGTGTGTTTGATTTTCTCTCTTTTTCAGTACAGGTCAAAAGGACTGGACTTTGCAATTATGTTGATGGAAATGTAAAGACTAGAGGAGAGATAGGGAAAAGGAGAATTGTTCCGTGTCTATTCTACCATGAGGCGAGGGAACACAGAGTGATGAGCCCCACATAATCATCTGTCACTGTTTGCTGCTCTGTACAGGTGAAGCAGAAATACTGATGTTTGGTTATCTGTTGACTTTTGGTGTCTATCAATGTACCATTGCCCCTTGCTGGCAGCAATGATCAAGTATCTGAAATCCTACTGATCTCTAACAAGACTGGAAGTTGGAGAATGTGACCCCCATACACAAGAGGGGTCAGAAGGATTATCCAGGAAACTACAGACCTGTTAGCCTCACCTCAGTTCTGGGCAAAGTTATGGAACAGATAGTGCAAAGCGCTATCATGCAACACCTCCAGAATGGACAAGAGATCAAGCCCAGCCAGTATGGATTTAGNATGAGCCAGCAGGGTGCCCAGGTGGCCAAGAGGGCCAATGGCATCCTGGCCTGCATCAAGAATGATGGGTCTATTTAGCCTAGAAAAGAGGAGGCTCAGGGGTGGCCTTATCACTGTCTATAACTATCTAAAAGGAGGTTGTAGTCAGGCAGGGGTTGATCTTTTCTCCCTGACCACTGGAGACTGGATGAGAGGTCATAGTCTTAAGCTTCATCAGGGGAGGTTTAGACTTGATATTAGGAAAAGGTTTTTCACTGAAAGAGTGATCCGGATTTGGAATGGGTTGCCCACGGAGGTTGTTGAGTCGCTGTCCCTGGACATGTTCAAGGGTAGGCTGGATGAGGTGCCAAATGATATGATCTAGATGTAGATGTTAGGTTTAGTTGGATTATAGGTTGGGCTAGATGATCTTCAAGGTTTTTTCTAACCTGATCCATACTGTGATACTGTGATACTACTCCATGCACATTTCACATCTGCTGATCAGCCCACTTTGATTGTCTTCATAACCCCCAATAGAAGCACAAATCTCTAATCTTCTAATGGAGTTTAGGGACCAACAGCCTTTGGGAATATACTCTTCCATCTTGTCTTATCTATGTTTGCTGGACATGTCCCTTATCGAACCTGACAGGGCTCATTTTCCCCTGGCCAAGGATGAGAGTGTGCATGCCATTATTTGTGTCTCTATAAAAAGAAGGCTGGGAGTGTACCCTTTTCTGACAGAGGTACAGATGCTATAGTGTACTCACTCTCTCTGTCTCGTCCTCTTATACTCCTACCCTCAGCAGCAGCTAGAAATACTCCAGAGACTGCAATAACCTACACTGGCTGGGAATGATGCCAAAGAGACTGTTGGCTGAAAGTTGCTGAAGTTTGCTTCATCATGGCCTTTCATACCCTCTGTTTGACCCTCCTAAACTCTGGGGGATTAGTATTCCTCTGAGCCCCATTATACCATTCATCAAAGAGCTCCCCATATGTGGATAAATCTTAGCTGGCCAAGGAGAGCTGGAGGCTGGGCAGCACAAAGACCTTCATTCACCCAGTGGAAGTTCTTAATTTTTATGCTCTCTGACTGCTTATATACAGTGAAACACTCAGAGTGACAACTTCCTGGGATTAGGAATTAATACAAAGAAGTAAACAGAGAAACAACTTTAGTGTTCTTCTGCCCTACTATTAAAAATAGCTTTATGACCTGAAAATGACACATTGACTGATTTTGGCAGTGATCACTTATCTAATCTATTCCACATATACATGAGTCTGTCTTTTTACTGATAGCATTAAGTGTCACCAAGGGACTCTGTCTTTGTTTTCTTCCACAGATTTTTGTGGGTTCTGAGCCCTAAAACCCAACAAGCTCTCCTGAGGTATATCTTTACTTTTTCAGCCTCAATGTGCAGGTTGCCACATAACTGCTGGCTCTCTGGAGATTTATATTCCAGACCTCTATAAAGACCTGCCAAGTGGCAGAATGGAAGTGGAAGCCAATACATGAACTATGGAACTATGAACTATGGAAGTTACTGTGTTTGCAGCACAAGTAACACTGTCTTCCATAGAAACATGGGATCTGATCTTGCTTATCTTTTTGTATTTGATACTGAAATCAGCTTGTTGTGGGTCTGCCCTCTTTACCAAGGGCCTCAGGACCAATATCGTGAAAATAAAGTGATCTGACTCACTTTGTGTGGACATGTCTCAAATATGGAAACTTATTCCTGTTATCATGCACCTTCAGGTCTCATACAGTCAAAACCTTTGTGCTTGCAGAACCAGGCTATGAGATCTACTTTTCTATGAGTCCAGCTGATGGATTTAAGACCTTCAATTTTTTAATTACTGCACTTGGAGAGTTGGCTTACATGAAGAATTCTGAATATCAGTGATTTAAAGGAAATCAGTCAGGACTCAAGGTAGTTACTTGCAAGCAGAGAAAAAAAGTTTATTTTGGCCCCAGAACCAAGAAAAGAGGAACAGTAGTGTCCCCAGCCCTGTCAGGTGCCAAAAGCCCCTGCTCAGATTTGCCACCTATTTTTATACCCTTGCCTCATACATATGGAAATTACACCATGAATATGCATGCCTTGAACATGATGTCATAAATTTCAACTTTGCTTTAAGACCTTTGACCAATCAGCTCAAATGTTTCATATTCTTGCCCCATGTTTTGACTAGAATCCTCTTTTGTTTACCATTCAGGACTGGGAAAAAAGACTTTCTTCCCTTAATATTGCTTATTTAATTTTCAGGCCAAGTGAATGACTTTAAAATCTACAAATGCTTCTAGAATTCACTAAAATTTCACAATTTCACTAAAATCCCTAAATCTCTAAGCTTCTACCTAACTCACTAAAATCTTTAATTTTCTGAATCCTGAAATCATCAGAATGACAAAAAAAATTGAGGTTGGAATAGATCTATGGAGATCATCTAGTCCAACCTTCTGCTGAAAGCAGACTTTAGATTAGATTATCAGGACCTTGATCAGAGTCAAGCCTTGGATATTTCCAATGAGGAAGACTGCTGCTTCTTTGGGCAACCTATTCCAATGTTTGATTGTGTAGCTTTTATATCAAGGTGGAATTTCTCTTGATGGTAATTGTGCCTATTGTCTCCTGTCTTCTCACTGTGCAACCTTGTGAAGAAAGTACTGTAAGAACAACTTCTTGGTCTGTAGATCTGTCTGTAAGTCCTGCATTCAGGGCTCTGAGGTGGCCAGGCTGGCTAAGCACACACACAGCTAAAATCTTACACACACACACACACACACACAGACACAGAGTCCCTCCCTTGGAAAACTGGTTTAACTGATTTCTTGAGAATGCTTTGGCCATATGGTTCTGATTATTTATATAGATAAGAGTGTGTATTTTTATCTGCTAAAAATAACCAGATTTATGAAGGAAGATGCTTTTGTGTAAATTATTTAAAAATAGGAAAGCTGCTAATCCCTGGAGAAAACCCTTGCTAGCGTTGAACAGGGTTCCAGGAAGCCCCTGAGAGGACAGAATACGGGGCCTGTCTGCTCAACCGTGCTTCAGCCATGTCCTTTTACACCCTCTGGATGACTACCCTGGCTTCTCACTTTTGAGCTAGTTCTCATTCCTGCAGAACAGCTGATGAAAGGCCACTGCAGGGCAAATATAACTTATAGCTTCCCTGTTGTGGCTTTTCTCCCCCTACAGTCTGAGTTTTCAAGAATGTCCCTTAAACTCTCGCTTGAATGGGGCTGTAGTGAGGCTGGAAGACTACTCAAACTCATTTAATTCCTGGATTCATGGTCTAAGTTGCCATGGTGGAGGTTGCTTGAAACTGCCAGCAGGCTTTGCTAGGATGGATGATGTGGACATATGTGGGGAGGAAACTCAGGTTTAAAATGAGTGGGTCCGTCTAAGGTCTACACCGTGGTGGATGAGTGGCCTCGTAGTATGGTTGAAGAACGTGAACCGTCCGTCTCTTCTGCTGTTCCTCTGCTTTGAGGCTGGAGTCTCAAGCAGGGCAAAATACTACCATATTTCCTCTCCATCTCTCCCAGCCTTGACTGGCTGTGCTACATCTTGGCACAAGCACAGAAAGCAGCTAGGCGACGGTTGCCTTTAACTGGGGATATTTGGCAGTTGACTGTCCTAGAAACTCTGTCCTCCAACTGTACCTATGCCTGCTGAAGGATTTCGTGAGGCTAAACATACTAACACTTAACAGAGTCTCAGATGCAAGTGTGAGCACAATGGAAAATATTCATGATGTTCATTCTGGTACAAATAAACAAACAATTAAACCTTGAATTTCTCCTCAGTTATGGCATCATTCCTCATTACTTTCTTCATCTTTTTGCTGATGCTGAGCAAAAAACCTGTTTATAAGATTTTTATTTATAGAGTTCTCTCTAACAATGACTTTCTATGGCACAATTCCTAACCTTCTTTCATCCCTTTCCATTCCCAGTCTCATGTTGTAAAAAAGTGTTTCTTCAGGGTGAAATTGTGAGGGGAACAGCTATTTCTGTCTCCCTGACATTTCTCATTACAATCTTCCTCATTCCCCTAAATGGTTTGTTTCTGACTGTCAGCATTGCAAAATGTCTTTTATGACAGTGGAGGTGATCTGATATTTAGTTGAGCTTTGCATTGATTATTTGGGTGAGCAGTGAATGGTTATTATCAATGCTATTGTAATTTTCTGGAGTTGCTCTGGGAATGTAAAAAGCCATCATTCTGCATACCAGTTTCTCTTCCAGGGTAAGTGTTAGCCTGGCAGACCACTGTCTCATTCTAGCCCCACACAGTTTCACAGAGGATCCAGACTTGTGTCCCCTTCAGGGCTTCAGATCCTACAGCCTTTCGTGGTTGTGACTGCTGAACTATGGGTGCACATCCTATTTCATCTTCCCAACACTTGTGTAAAGAAGGGAAAATACAACTGCACCCATGCTCTAGATGGGGAGACCTGAAACATAAGTAGGCTCTATAATTTGTCTTTGCCTGCACACTGGAAGTCTGTGGGATGTCAAGAGCATAGCTCAAATTCCTTGCTGTATGTTCTCTTCATCTCTAAAACTACCTCCTTTCAGCCTACTGGGACCTTGTCCTTTGCTTCTCGGTCGGTGTTTTCACAGCAGAGTTCAGGCTCAGAGCTTTGCTCTGGGCTGCAGTACAGAGCACTGAACTGGCACTCAAATAGGGAGATGTCTGCCAAGGAGGGGTGTCCAAAGCCTCTCAGCAGCCTGGTGGATGACAAGCCAACCCCAGCCATGTGGCACTTTCTTGCTGTGCTTTGGGAGCAGGGAGACAGGATTCGTCTTTTCCAGTTTGCCTTCAAGTGTCCAGCAATTTGGAATTGATCTCAATCTTTTCTCATTTTAGACCAGATCCCCCTGTGCATCCCATCAGAGCTCCCAGGGTTCAGGTCCAGCAGATGAGCTGCCATACCATATCACATGCATAATAATGATTCATAGGGTGTATAAAAATTTTGAGATAAAAATCTTGAGACTGGTTTGATCTATGGGAAAAGATAACAAGAAGTGTTGAATCAGGATTCCTGTTCATTCAAAAAGAGTTGGTGGGGAAACTGTTCCCCTTGCCGCCTTCTCTTCCTCCAAAGGGCCCCATGATTAATTACTGATAGGTGGTCAGGAAAAGAGAGGTCTCTGATGGACAACAGGGAGATTCTATTCTTGTGATGATGACAGAACTGGTGTTATTGTTTCAAATCTTCCAAAGGTATCAATTAGTAGCAGCAATGAGTTCCAGAGATCCAGTGCTCATCCCTGATCCATTTCTTCAGCG
Organism: Pitta sordida; assembly: GCA_013390025.1. Lineage (NCBI taxonomy): Eukaryota > Metazoa > Chordata > Aves > Passeriformes > Pittidae > Pitta > Pitta sordida. Next base: position 30,295 of record WEKX01021853.1, on the reverse strand, counting down.
CAAGGCTGCCACTAGAATTTCTCTTGGCAGAGTTAAAAAACCCCCAGACAAACCAAACCTTCAAAGCAATGTGTTCCATGTCATAAGGCACAAACATTACTTCTGTGGGGGTCTGAAAATAGTTAAAATAGTTAAAGATAACCCCTTGAGATGACCTCCTGGTTACCTTCTTCGATCAGAAGCAATTCCTAATTGTCAGAAATTGTCCTTCTCTGTTGTTGCAGTTGATTTCAAGGACTAAGAAGACCAAGGAATTTTCCTCCAGGCAAAGAAAGGTAGCTAGAGATTTACACATGTTTTCAGTGGAAGTACACTAAATCCGCATGTGTACATTTGGAAGCATTCTCTGTTGTCTTTGGACATGAAAATAATGAAGCTGAGCTTTCTGTTTTTCAAAAAAATAAAGTCTAATGGAAGGAAATTGGTTCACAGAGTCAATTTTGGATTTTCTCCTACATTTTTTTAGACTTAAAGAACTTTGAAAGGTAGGTTAACTCCAGCCAGAGGAGATGAAAACCATGAAAAATTCTTATTCTACCTCCAACTATCCAGGAGAAAATAGAACTGCCTTGTTTCACATTTGTTCCCAATACATTTTCCTATTTGGAAAACCATTATTTCCTAATTGTTTGCTCATATATTTTGGGATATTTTTCTTCCTTGAATTTTTTTCTTTTAAGAAATTTTAAAATCTGAAAGTTCTGCAGGCTGGGAAGAAAATACACGAGTTTTTCAGAAACTACAACAGGTCAGGTTAGAACTGAATTTAAGTTCTGTGAAATGAAGATTCAAACCAATAAAAATATTTCCATGTTTAAGAATTCCAATGAAAACAACTTTAATTGGAATTATTCCCTTGCTAGGTTTTAAAGCCAAGCACTGCCTCATTTTGCTAGAAAAGAAGAGCCAGATTTGTTAGCTTCCAGTAAGTTTCACAGTCTATTTTCATTTGGTATGTGGAGTGGAATACAGAAAGTAACTATGGAGTGACAAAAAATGAGATGCAAATTAAGATTTAAAAATTATTTGCTGTGAGGGACACCAAAATGTAAATGCACTGAAATATATGATCTCAAGGTTGAATATTTCCCCTGCTTAATTTCAAATCAGAGAGAAATTTCTGTATTTCTGAATTGCATTTTATGGCTGATGTCCACAGTGCTATCCCTGGTGTGTAATACAAAGCAGCGTTAATTATTTAATGATGTCTACAGGCAGTCCATGGGAATGGAGAGAGTGGGAAATAAGAAAGATGAATAAAAGGAAACAAAGACAGCAAAGTAACGTAAATAATGAAACTTGAAAAGCCCTGTCCTAAAAAAACTTTAGAATTGTCATAGCAACAGAAGACAGGAGCATGGCATAGGCAGCATCTCCATCCCCCTCAAAGACAGCTGCTGCTGAAGAGAAGTAAGTGTCTGAGATGAGCTTTGCAGAGGGGTTTTTTTTTGATCCTTTGCCTACAAGGTTGGAATCTGTTCCCTTAGCTGCAGATGCTTTCCAGGAGATGCATAAATGTCCCTTCTGGTGCTCAGTCCTGTTCTTTGGCAGACCTTGGACCCTTCCCAAACAGTGACTGCTTCCTGGAAGAGTACTGTCTATGCCAGCCTGGAGGAATGACCTTCCATACCTAATCCAGGCTTAAAGCCAGAACAGACCTTCACAGCATGTTCTTTCTATACTTTTACTGTAAATATCATACTAATGCCCTCTCTCAGACCCCAAAGCATAGCTAAGATAGAGTTTGGGGGGTCAAATTAGAGAATACCAAAGAAGGTGAAGTTGCAGCCATGCTACAAGACCCTGCAGTGGCAGGAATTGGTTTTAGGAGTAGAATCTGGATGATATTTATGTCTACAAGATTCTTGAAATCCAACTGTGTAGATAATACTGTAAGTCACCATGGTAATGAAGCAATTTCCATTTAAACAATCCTACATGTTAATGTACCTTCCACTGAAATTGCCAGGGGATGGGGTTTTGTCTGCAGTGGAAGCATCTATAGAACTTTATTGCTTCATAGCGTTTTTTCATGCATGCTAGAGGTTGGGAGAATTAAATAATTCATATACCAAGTAAAAATAAAAAATTATCAGAAAGAAGGGCTTAAAATTCACAGTTCATAAGGAAAGATGGATCATTATAACTTATTATAAAGTTCCCCTTGCAGCCAAGCCTTGGGGTTCAGTGCCATAACATAATAAAGTCAGTGAAGCTCAGTAATTAAACTCTGCTTCCCCAACCCCTTGAAATTCAGATGGGAAAAATGCAGGAAGGGGATATGGTTCAAATGATGATGGGAGGGAATGGTAATAACACAGAGTCAAAGAAAGGTCATTCTGAAACACACCTTGGGGACATCAGGTGTGATAATAAATTATCTGTATATACTTCTTCAAGGCAGGGCAAGAGAGACACAGAGGAAATCCAGCATAGAGTAAATTGCATATAGCAGAGCCTGCCAAACAATAACCTGCTGATTTAGGGCCCATTCTTGGAGGTGGTCCATGCTCAGAACCTCTACAGACTACTGAACAAATAGGGCCAGACTTGTTCTAGCACTGCAGCCCCTTTCCCACACTGGTACTTTCCAGGGTGATGCATCAGTCTATCAGTGACTGAGGTGGTTCATCTCGGCTGATGGAAGGCACTGAGACACAAGGTGCCCTTAGGGAAGTTTTGGATCCATCTCTGAAATCATTGCAGTGCCACCTAACCTATTTAGTGGCTCATGGCTGGAGCTCACCACCTATTACAGAAAATGGTACTTGGGGAACTGCAGTAGTCTGCCCTGCCCAGCTAATCCAGGCAGGAAGGGATTTCATCTCTTTCCTTCCCTTACATAGTGGAGGGTAACTCTAGGAAGGGATCAAGAGTTAAAGTACACTAAAATTCATGCTGCCCTCCTGTGTGCCGGTATCTTGAGAAAGAATAGCACAGAAACATGATTGTGCAGCTGCTTACAAAAACCTAAGACTGAAGTAGCCTGGTGTTTTCACCCAAGACTCAGATTCAATGATGCACACAAAAAGGCTCATTACTCCTCATTTCATCCTCCTGCAATATTTTATAAACCATGTATTGAAAATCAATGTATGAATTGCACCATTTTGAAAATTGTGTGGAGAACCCTCTAAACAATCACGACAAACACAATCCAGCACCAATAATTGCTGAATAGAGAGTTTTATGGCTACCAATTTAAGGCTTTGGAACAAAACAAAAAGATTTTACTCCTAGCAGTTGCTGCAGTTGAATGTTAATCACACTAGACTATCAAGTTTTGTTGACATTTGCAGACTCTGAAATTGCATGACCTAGATTCTGCATCTTCTTTTGCTCATTTCAGAAGTCCAGCCTTGAGAAGCAGATCTCTGTGACACTTTAATGATCCACAATTTACGCAAAAGAATGAGACACACAATAGACAGCTTTCAGCATTGCATTTTTTGGGAGATGGTTTTACTGTGCAATTCCTCTTTTGATCCTGTATCCATTTGCTGAAAGTGTATGAAGCGTGATGTATTCAAGGATGGCAAGACTGGATCTTAAGTGGAAATCAGAGTGCATTTCCATCTTTCCTCCCCCACTATACTTTGCTTATAGAGATGCCATGGAATACTCAAATATAGCCTTCTACTTTTAACATATACAAAATACATCTCAGATCAGCTGAGGGAAAGTGGGTAATTTGCCTGTCTAGATTTCTGAAAATAAAGAATTTTGTAGTGAAACAAACTCATCTAACCTTCTCAAAAAGCTACACTTAGCTTTAGGTCTGAAATGTCAGTAGTTTGTTTCAGTTTTCTTTGAGAGAAAAAGACTATTTAACATTTTTGTCCAGTCTCTCACAGCTGAAGAATGTAAGAGGCTATGGAAAGAAGTAAAATCTCTTTAGTTAATGGATCTTATATGGGAATTAATGGGAGAAAGATTGGTGGTCTTGCTTTCTAGGGACAAGATTAAATAAATATCAAGCACTGACAGGGAAATGAATGGCTATGACATCCCTTGGTTGCTGAGAAGAAGGATGCTGGGGAAGATAGGGGAACTCCTTTGGTTCTGTAAAGTTGGAAGGAGAAGGGAAAACAGGAGACGCTTTTCATCTCATCTGATGTAGCCATTATGTGTTCATATGTGATTTCAGGTCAGAGAGAATGCTGGAAGACATAGAGATTTGAAATATTGCAGTGCAAGATATTTAGCAGTTACTGCTTCTGCCTGTCTTACATTGGACAACACAACCATCTTCTCCATAAACATCTGTTTGCAATGAGTGACAAGTCTTAATGAACTCTGTAAATTTGTTATCCGAATACTTCTGAAGGTCCATATAACCATGATGTTCTAAGTTCAAAACAAGAAATTCGGGTTGCTTGGTTTGGTTTTTTTGGGGAAAAAATAAGCCATCCTGTAAGAAAAAGCATCTGTGAAACATAAATATTTCCCTATTGTAAAGAACATGAAAAAAAAGAGTTAAAACCCATAAATATAAGTTACAAGTTTTAAAATATAAGTGCCTGATAAGAAAGCTGAAGAGTAGGTGGAATAACAGAAGTTGCCAGGATTACAAAAAATAAATATTTTAGGGGAGGTGAGAAAAGATAAGGTCTGTTACAGGTAATTTGCTGGATATAGATGCAAAATCATGCAGTAAGTATACATAAAAATATAAAGAAAAACTATTCAGGAGATATGTATTTCTCTTGGATTTTAAGGACACAAAGCAAAGAAAATCTGAGCCCAAGTGATGTTGTGGATTAAAATAAAAAATTACTATCCCAATCAAAAGAAGCTATGAAGCAGGATTTGATATAAGACTTCTTCTAATTAAAAAAAAAACCAAAAAAAACCATAAGAAGTCAAGAAGGCCTGAGGCAAGAATTACCCAGATCTACTGTGGTTAGTTGGTAATTCATCCTGGTAAGTAAAGCAGTGCTGTATCATTAGAGAATCATCTTGTGATTTCTAAAGTATGAGAGAAAAGGAAGAAAACAGAGCCTGATATTCCTTACAGGCCAGACAGTGGGATAGTGAATTCAGGACTCCGTCAGTGAAGAGCTAGAGCTTAAGAAGGTAATTGACACTAGGCAAAATGGCTTTAATGGAACGTACATCTTGTTAAACAAGTCTGTTATCTCTTTTTGATAAGATTATAGGTTTGAATGATTAAGACAGCTATGCTGAGGAGGTACCTTTGGATTTCTCCAAGGCGCTTCACTTAATACTACCTGACACACTGATTAAAATCTTTCATTAAAGCGAATCAACAGGGCACAAAATAGATGGATGAAAAACTGGCTCACTGACAGAATTGGACATGGAGTTGTTAACATAGCTGTTCCTGAGTGATGCCATTAGTAGAGGACTTGTCTGGTCACCTGCTCTTAGTCTGATACCATATCATGTTTTCATTGCTGCTACAGCAGGTGATAATAAATATTAGCTGTTTAACACATGTTTTGAGATGGATGATTGGAAAGGTCTAGTTTTTAAGTTTTCATTCAAAAAATGAAGGTTCACATGGCCTAATTTGGTACAAGGAGAGGAAGGAAAGAAATCAGATGTCTCTGCAGGATGCAGCTGACCATTGAGTTTCGTGGGGCTTCAGGTCTCCAAGGCTACCAAGTGCCTCCCAAACTTGTCTTCTCTTATATAGTGATAGAATGAGTTATAAGTTACAAAAGTGTGGTAATGTCCTTGTTGTGACTTAAATTAAATATTGGAGCATATACCAGCAAATTTGCTGAACTCTGCCTCCCTTGAAATCCTTACAAGGAAATTAGTTATCCTTATTAAACACAAACTTAGTTCATTTTATGGAGAAGAATGCAACTGTCTCATGCCTCCTGGCCTTGCAATCCAGCTGTTAGGCCACAGAATGAGTATATATCTGTAATCATATCCTTACTATTTACACCTCCAGGGATTCTCTTCCCTGATCAACTCTTTAGGCAGTACCTTAGCATCTCACTGTCTTCTGTTGTTTTAATAGTATGTATATACATTCCTAGATTTAAGTTTCTTCATCGTGCTTCTTTAATACACCGCACTAATTTTATGAAATTGCCTTTGAAACCATAAATCTGGACTTTTCTGGGACCTGAGGTATTTTAAAAAGCCTGATGCAGGGACAAAATTTTCAGCTGTGTCTCTTCAAGATGCTCTGCGTATCTCCTGAAGTCTTGGACACATCTTGACTACTTCCTTTTGTCGCCCTTTGTGCCAAGCTTGAGTCTTCTCATAAGGCAGCATTGTAGTTTTCTTCCAAAATTCTTGTGTCAGGAAAATCTCACTACAGCTAGATGATTTAGAGCATTTGGAACCTTTTACTTAGAAAAATTCTGTTAGAATTGAATCCTATTTATCTGAAAGGTGACTAGATTGGTGTTTTGGGTGCAGAGAATGAGATGAAGATGCAACCCACTGCACATTGCCTCTTCCTGCCCCTGGAATGGGCTGCTACAGAGAAGCATCTGGTTACCCCTTTATTGCACCCATTTCTGCAACAAAAGCTATTCTCTGATGTATGAAGAAATGCCTGTCATCTGCGGTAAATTTCCAAGAAACTGAGTGTCTTGGAAGAAAGCTAACCTGCCTTTGTTTCTGAGCAGTCATGTAATTATTATAATCCAGTCTTGTTTCGTAGTCATAGTTTACTATGTTGTTTAATGTTTATAAAACAAGTTGGAGGTAAAGTACACATTTTTATTACTTTGCATAACCCAATGATTAGAAATATTTTTACAGTCTAGTTTCAACAAAAATTTGTCTGGTTTTGGCTTGCTTGGAAGGAACTCAACCCTAAATTATTGCTATTTTTGCATCAAAGAATTTTCTTTTCTTGTGCTTTATTTTTTTCAAGTGATATCCCAAACAATATCATCCTGTAATAATTTAGCAATATGGCAAGGCTAGACTGTAGCATGAAGAAAAACCTACAGAAGGTTTGGATAATGTCACGAATAATGATGTGGAGAATACAATAATAAAACCTCACACTCTTTGCAGTGACTGTTTTTCCAGATTTACTCACAAGAATTCCTGAAAATGAAATATTAGTGGGGGTACCCATGGTGATTTAGGGGACCAGCAGATTAAAATGGAGGGACCATTTTCTTTTCAGTGCAGCTCTACTTGGCCCTTCTGACTCAGTGAAAAAAGGTAGAACTGTTATATTATCATTAGTACTTTGCCTTTTGGATGGAATCTTGGTCTACTGTATACTAATTCCCTAATTCCCACTGATTTCAGTGGGAGCAGGGTAGCATCATTTTCTTATTTCATTGCATTATTAGGAGCCAACTAAATAGAAATTAGAAACCTAAATACTTTGCTGTAGCAGAGACTTATGGAGTAGTAAGATGGATTTCTGTTGCAAGCTGGGAGATCATCAGAAGGAAATAATGAAGAAGAAAGGCTTGTGTGTAATAGTCAGATAAAAGCTGAGTGTAAGCCACAGAAACGATGCAGTTATGAAGAAGGCAAGGAAGTCCTGGAGGAAAGTATTTCCACCAGAAAAGTGTTAAGTTGTGCATTACAGTGAACAGTTCTCATGACCTATTTGAGAAGGAAGATGAGTTTATACTGCAGCAGTGGCAGAAAGAGGTCATGGTGGTTACCAGAGGAGGGAGAGTTCACTGCCTGAAAAAAGTGTGACTAAACTGGGAGCTTGTCTGATCTTGCAGAAGGAAGAGTGAGAAGAGATGTGGGTGAACAATGGGTGAACACCAGGGAAAGATCAGAATTAATTATTTTGAGGACTAAAACTAGAAATAAGATTAGGGACCAACTGCTTAGGGATAAACCTGTCTGAAAGTTGAAAGAGTGCTCCTCATTTTTTCAGCAATTGCTGAGATTCTGGAAGATCCTCCAGTAGCAGTAATGAGCACAAAAATCCCTCCTCCTGTGTGTGTTTGTTTGTTGTTTTTGTTTGTGTGCATTTTTTAAAATTTGAAGCATGATCAGTTTATAAACAGAATGTGATGATATGTGACTGCTGGGGAAGACGCTTGGCCCAGGACATTCTTCCAGTGTCCTATTTCTAGGGGTTGTTAAAGATTGTTTAAACACAGGATTGTCTCAAGCAGTCAGAGATTTCCACTGGAGACTAGTTCCTGCCAGCATTTTGTATGTGACAAGAAGAGCCTGGGTCACAACAAAGCCTGCCACCATCTCCAGTGTGGCAAGTCCAGGGCGGCAACCCATTTTTATGGGATAAAGACTCATCCCTGAGGAAGACTGAGGAAAACTCAGGAGTGTAAATAGTGGTCAGTGCTACTTTTTAAAGTCTCAACAAAGATGCTGCTGCAAGAAGTAGGACAAAAGAACAAGGAACGAATATGAAGCCAGTCCTTTTGCAGGGGACAGGAAAAAAAGGAGTCTGCCCTCCATGTCCCTTTGGGACTATTTATCTTATGAAAACCTAGTGTTTTCTCACTGCTTTTTTCTGAAATGAACAATACAGAATCTGGAGCCCAAGGTGGATGTGCTGATTTTTGACTGGGATAGAGTTAACTTTCGTCACAGTGGCAAGAAACTACATGGTGCTTTATTGTTTGCTGGGGTTAAATCATGACAGTGATAATTAAACAGAGTCATGGCCATCATTCTGACCTGCTGGCTTTTGTTCTGTCATTTTGGGAACATGTCACAGGGTGCTCTGGTCAACCGTGGCTCCCGGGTCAGCTTGCTCAGCTTGAGAGACCAGTGTGTGCCCAGAGGGGGTCTGCTTATATCTTAAAAGCTGAATATAGCTTGTGAAATCTCATCATTTCCACTGAGCCTGACAGTGCTTATACTTGAGCAACTTCACTGCCTGTCAAACGAGGCTTTAGGCAGATTTGCTAATGACCTTGAGAGATGGACAGTACTGGAGCAGCACTGAATGAACATTTTCCATTTCAACATCTTTCACCTTACAGAACACTGCTCTGCCATGATTTCTTAATTAAGAAGAGGGAGACTGAGGCACAGTGGCAGTTTACAAGAGCCTTCCTTAACTAAAAAGAAAGTACCCATATGAAGCTATTGTGCTGCTTTTTTGTTGGACTCATTTCTTCAGCTGTTCTTCTCATCCTGGACTGCATCTCAGGCTGTTCAGCTTCCCGAAGTTGAAATTTGCCTTTAGGAATAACAGTCAACTAGATTTTGTAGTATTCATTACAGGAAAGATATTTACAGAAGTTGTTCATGGTTGATCATATGATCCAAGTATCCACTAGAGACAATGTGCCTGGCCACTTAAACTATATTAAAAAAAAAAAAAAGAAAATCTCATTTTAGTCTAGTATTATTTCTCAAGTCACGCTCAGAGGGTCCTTAGACAAACTGGACTTGTTATGCTGAAGTCTGTACATATGTAATGTAGGAGTCAGGTGTCTGGCTCAAAGGTTCTCATGATCAAAGGTATAAAAATGTGAAAGTGGGCCAGAGAGGCTAGTAGTTATCTTATTCTGTGAGCTCTGCTTAGGTGTCACATATAAGAATTCCCTACTGCCTGTACAGATCCTAGGAAATGAGTCCTGATCTGACTCACTTATCTGCTTCTAATTCCGAGGGGGGCTGCTATAGCTGAAATCAGGCATCTATTGCAGCTCTACATGACTGCAAGGCTGTAATGGGAGAGAGCTAAATTGGGATACATCTTACCCTGTATTAGATACCTATGCAGTAGAGTACTGCTCACCAGAGAGGCAAGCCCTGCTCCTTTTCTGTCACTGAACAGATAACAGCATCTTTAAGGCATGTCATACTAAGATAGATGCCTAAAGAAGACCAGACAAAACTCTTCCTGATAGTGCCCATTTTCCTCTGTTCACTCTAAAGAGTGTCCAGTTGATGCCTCTCTGTGTGTCCTGGCTTTGGCTGGGATGGAGCTCATTTTCTTCTTAACTGGTACAGTGCTGCATTTTGAATTTAGTATAATACGTAGCAGCATGGATAACTGCTAGTTTTAGTCGATACTAAGTAGTGCTTACCTTGAGTCAAAGATTTCTCACTGTCCCATGCTCTGCCAAAGAGACAGTACACAGAAGCCATGAGGGAGCATGGGAAGGACAGCTGACCTGAACAGGACAAAGGGATATTCCACACCATGGAACATGATGCTTATTACATAAACACTCCCACAAACCCACCAAGGCAGGAACCATGTGCCCACAAAGCAACAACTGGATGGCTGAAAACATAATGTGTGTCACGTTCCACCACTTGGAACACTATACTGGGCCTTGAAAAGCAAATTTTAGGGTGACACAGCACTCCTGAAAGAATTGAGTCAGACAACAGGACTCATTTCTAGACATCTGGCATTGAGTGGACGTATCACATCCACTGTCATGCATCAGCCTTGGGAAAGATTTAATGATCCAAAGCTTTGCTACAGACTATACTGAGAGCAGGGTGTGGTAGGACCTTCAAATACAGAAATGCACATTTAGCAAAAGCCACTATGTTGATCTAAAGTAGAGGATGTGTCACTCAGGCTGTCCTTACCCAATAAAAACTTTTATGTTCTGTAGAAGAGAATGGAATTTCTGTAGTGCCCATCAAAAATATGCCGGGGTTAAACCACAACAGTAGGGGTATCCTTCTTTTCTCCATGTGACCTGTGTGTTAGGGCAGGGTTGTATTTATTCAGTTTGTTCCTTAATGGCAGACATATTTTGCCTTAATTCCTTATAATTGACAGGGCATTTTTACAAGGTGATCACTTATCAGGAGCAGATGAATACAGCCCTTAAATGGGCAACAGCTTCTGTGCATGCCAATGAAACCACAAAAATAAGACACTGAGAAACAATCTAGAAATAAAGAACAAAAATAACACAATATATGTCAAAAAATGCCAGTTGCTTTATATAGTGTGTGGAAAATAGTTTGAGCACAGCCATTACAATGATGTGGGACATATAATTTGTCAGTTTGATATTATCAGCAAATAAAGCAAAGCAGAATTGCAGTTAAAGACCAAAGAGGTAATTGAAGCACATTTTAGCTCTTAGAGGCTTTGCTGTAACTGCACTGGGCATATTGCATTAAATTCTAACTACTGGAAATTAGAAGGCATTCAGGAGAGCAATAAAAATGATTAGAAGCTTGAAATTACTGACCTAGGAAGAAAAGATGATGTAGATTAAAGCTTATCCTTGGAAAGATGAAATGGTGAGCTAATTGTTCCACAAAGGGCTCCACATGTGGTTTTCACACCCCCCAGAGCTTCAAAGGACCACAGTGTAGGTGCATGCCAATTTTGATGTGTAGCTAAAAATGCAAAAGTCCACTTTAAATCAGAAACACAAACCTTAGTCTTTGCTGATGTCTTAAGACCCTGAAATTGTTTTTATGGCCACAAAACAAAGGACTGGAAAATCCCATTGAATTTCTTCTTGTAGCCACTTCTTTTCCAAGTACTTGATGCCTTTCTCTCAGGACAGAAACTCAGATCACATTGGTGTAATGTAATGCTTTTAAAATCTTCATGCAGTACTGGCACAAATAGTTTGTCTTTCTTCAAGGGCCCTTGGGCAACTTTCCTGTATATGTCCATAGCAATTCAGTGAATACATTGAAGATACTGTCCTAAGCAAAGAAACTTTTTTAACAACTCTGAATTTGTCACTGCTCTATTTTGAGGTTTAATTGCCACCTAGAGCATTTGGATGACATCAAAAGTCAAAGAATTAATCTGTAAATATTTCACCAATGCCAGTGGCAAGTCTCTAAAAATACATGGTAGAGGACAAAAGTCTCAAACTGAACATCAAACTTATGTCTGAAAATGCAGGAAATCCAGTGAATACACAATACTGAGTGATGGCATTGTTATGAGCACTAACCAACCTGAATAAAACTGGAGAACTAGGTATTGTCACTGTGCACACTCTCCAATGAGTGGTAGGAAAGTGCACTGATAACCAGACTGCTCTTTTGGAGGGTTAGCAGAGTAGGGCTAAGAACTTGAAACTGTGAACTCTTTGAAGCAGGGATTATTATTCACAAGAGCTAGCCATTATAAATAAACTAAACCACATCAAAGCTGCAGAATTATGTAAGCGTACAAACAAACCCTTGGCTTTCCAGTACACACAGGATCTGGACAGGCCAGACCTGAGCCAAAGTTACAAGTGTAAACTTAGGCTGCTTTTAATGATCATAGCATATTTAATGATGATGTAGGAAAAAAGAATAAATTAGGACCCATTTTACTGGCATGGTGAATCCCATCTTTAATGTAAATCAAATTTAAATGAGCTGTCACTGAGGAGTTCATAAGATTTAAGCAAGTCATTTTGCAGACTAAGCATATGGCTAAATGCTCTCTGACATAGAGATGCTCTCCTGAAACATGATTGAAATCAGAAGAGGGAAGTATTGAAACTGAAAATAAATATCTACCAGATACCATGAGGTGTCATCCATTGGATCCCGCATTGCATATATGCTTCTGTGGAGTCCTGGAATGTCCTGCAGTGTCCAGTGTCGAGCATACTGACAGTAGTGAAAAACCCAGCATGTCACTATAGTTCAGCATCTTTAAAATGATATCTGCCCTGCAGCACTAACACGGTGAATAACTATTAATTCCCACCAAGAAGAATTAACAGAGTCCTGATATCAATGTGGTGGCTGTTCTGCACTGTGTGTGCTCAATGGTCCTACTCCTATTCCTTCTTTGGAGGCATCAGCAGAGAATCCACTTCTTTTCCCATTGGAGAAGGACATAGTGAAAGCCTGACACCCGTGAAGTTGGTGCTGATGTTGCCAGGATACCCTCCAAGGTTTCAGAACTGGGTGAAACAATGACCCAATTCTAGCAGCTGCATCTTTGCAGGTGATCTTCTGAAGGAGTCTGGCTTAGACAAATGCACGGTGTATCAGAGGGTCACTGCCGACATCAAGTTTGTTTGAAAATTGACCTTTACCGCTGCACCAGCTGAATGAGCTGAAAATGGCCCAGGTGACTCGTGGTGCTTTGAGAAAGCACAGAAACTAATTTTTAAGATGACAGAGTGACTCAGATTCACAGATCATCTCTTCCCCTTCTCATACCTCCAGAAATCCAAATAATTTTAAAGTATCAGTATGGTTCGATTCCTGCCAGGGAGACAGTGTTAAGAGTTGGACTCGATGATCCTTGTGGGTCCCTTCCAACCCAGAATATTCTGTCATTCTGTGATTCTGTTTTCCTAAAGTAACATTTTCTTATCTTCACACACAGAAGAAGTCCTTAAACTGAATGTGATAAAATATGACTGCATTTACAGAGATGTTATTTTATTTAATGCCCTGTTCCAATGCCTCTGTTCCTTTCCTGCCATGCCCTTTTTTACTTCAGTTTCTCACAGGATTTCTTCTTTGATGTTTTTCCTGTTCTTCTTTAAATCGTCCCCAAAGTAAAGATTGAACACAAAATATCCAAGTTCTAATCCAACTCTTAAAGTAACCAATCTGACAAGAAAATATTCTATGAATGCATTAGAAATATAAAGAAGGAAATAGGGTGCATAGCACCCCACCATTTAATCAATGAACAGAAACAATAAGGGTGAAAATTACAGAGAAGCTTGAAAATAATTACCACCCTTTCTTCACTCCCCAAAATATTACATACAAGACAAAATTAGTTTTAACAAGGAGATTGAAATACATATGAGATCGGGGGAAATAAAAAGTCCACGATTATTTACACAAAATAGATGTTTTCTTCTCAGCAGTACCTGATAAAATTGAGAAGATTTAAGGAACTAGCTAAGACAGCTCTGAGTTGTTGGTGATTATCTTTGAGAAATCAGCAAGGGCACTGTGATCCCAGAGGACTGGAAAAAGTGTACATAATTTCAAGATCAGATACTTTAACTTTGTTACCTAAGTAGATGCCAGAAAAGATTACTAAATAATGAATTTCTTCAGGTTTGTGTAATAATAAAAAGATACCTAAAGGTGGTTCTTTCCACTGCAGATGTGTCTAAAACAAAGTGGGCCAAACTAATCTAATTTCCTTTTTGAAAGAGAATTGGAAAATTGTGTGGACACAGAAGATGAGACCTGTTTAGGAAATTATAGATCCTGCTTTAGAGATTGATGATCACAGAATCACAGAATTAGTACGGTTGGAAAAGACCATAGAGATCATTGAGTCCAGCCTATCACCTCTTACCTAACTTGTTTTCAACCTGCTACCAACACACCATCCTACCAATAACACACTATCCTATTATCTAAATCATGCCACTAAGTACATCATCCAGTCTTTCCTTAAACACTTCGAGGGGCAGTGACTCCACCACCTCCTTGGGCAGCCNACAAATGAATTTTGGAAAGGCTGGAGAAAGTGTGTTAATCTAGAAAAGAATAGGATAAGTAATTTTCAGTGAGTCTACAAAACAGTGTGATGAGGCCAATGAGAATGTAATGATTTGTGCTTGTCATAAAATAGGAAGAAACCAGTTCATTTTAATCAATTTAATAGTCAAGGAAAAAGTAAATTACACATTAGGAAAATATTTCAAATTATGAAAGGTGCATAGCACAGGCAGTGTGCAGATTTTATGGGGTCTTCTTCACTGTCAATTTTTAAGAGGATTAAGACACAAATTGTTCACAGATGACCTAAGTATAAATACTTTCCCTCAGGGTAAAAAAGTCCTTTTGCCTCTATACTTCCATGAATGCCTGATCAAGTGATGAAATGAATTCATCCATCCATGCTGGCTGCATGTATGTAGAACACTGCCAGGAAGTGCTGAAGCAGAAAAGGGGATGGAGTGGCTGTGGTGTGACATCAGGAAGGAACTGACTGGTTTAAAGAGATAAGAACTGCAGAGCAACATTTGGGACTTTTGAGATATGCAACTTGTTCTGTCTCTGTTGTGAACATCTCATTTGAGCTACTGGGTTGGAACTCAAAAAAAGTGCCGAAAGAAGTTAAACTGAAAAAATTTAAGAGGACAATGAAAACCTACAATTCCATGTGATAATTCGTATATACCTTGAAAGAAAGAATGAAACAGGATGGTGCAGTGTAGAAGACAGGATTAAAACTGTGGGCTTGTGGCATTGAGATGGTAATTAGGAAGGATCCAAAAGGAGCAATATATGATACCAATGTTCCTGTGATAGTCATTCAGAAGTTTATAATCTTTGACTAATGATACAAAGTGCACTTAATCTTGTCTTAGAGATTCGGTGTACTCCTTGGTACATCTAATGTTTGAGTGCTTGATCCTTTGTGTGTCTTGACTATCTAGACTATCTGGACCTCATTTTCATGAAAGTTCAAAATAACTTTGGAAAAACTTTTCAAGTATGTGTCTATACTAAAAGTAAACTTCAAATTTTGTAGTTGTCTCTGGAGTTTCAGTATTCCAGGCAAAACATCTGCAGTGCTCATGCTCTTCTGAGGGACAAGAACCTATTGAAAAACCATTGTTCATCCTTGCTGATAGCATCAAGGGCTTGTGATGGATGGTCATAAGAAGGTATATAGAGATATGAAAGTTTTAAGCAACTTGTCATGTGACAGTCTAGAACAGAATTTGAATCTTCTTACTCTGAAGTGTAGCTCTGGTTTTAAATTTTCATCTGTTGTGAAATAGAACACATCTAGATTTTTATAATTACTTTCCATTATAGCACCGCATCAATGAAAATCCAGCTTGACTCTGCTCTATTGACCTAAACTTGTGAAAATGTTATTTCTATTTCATTAACTCTGAGGGCACCCTTGTAAAATTTCTATTTCAAGACAATTTTTGAAAGCAATTTTTAATCCACTCTTCCATTCTTGCATACTTTTTTCTTTCTTGGATGATTACTAATGCTGGCAATGTATGTCCACACTTGACCCAGAAATAAATTTATGCAAAACCAGCTTGTACACTCTTGCTTTAAACCTTAGGGGACAGTAGTCAAAGTCATTTCACTTCTATTTCCATGATGGAAATTAATTAATTCATGTCCACAAAGTGCTCTGAAAATTTTGGCTAGTGGTGCATAAGTGATAATGTTAATACCATGAAGAATTTTCTTCCCAACTTGTATCAATAGACATCAGTGTCAGAAAGAAAACACAGTGAAATTAGTGGCCAGCCTGCTGGTGTTCTGAGATAGATGATTACTGGAGAGGACAAAAAGGTTAGCCGAAGTTTTGCTGAACACTTTCATTCTTTCATCATTGTTGACACCTGATTGACACCCATAACAAAGGCCTGAGAGTGGGAGTGGCACATTTAGCCGAGTTTTGCGTGCCAATGTCTGACATGGGTACTGTTTGGGGTAGAGTTTCATCTATCGTTTTGAGGTGTGGTGAAGTAACTTAGTGTTTCCTTATAATAATCATCTTTTCCTATGAGGAAACACTATACAAAGGGTCAAACACTGTTTTATTATTCCCAGAGGACTGGAATTTAAATGAATTATGGATGAAAGGAGAAGAGACATTCCATCATGATGCCTTCATGATGGTGGAGAAGCTGGTTTGCTCCTACTGCCTCTCTGTATTTCAGGAGATCCCTGTTTCTCTGTCCAAGCCATAGCCAATTTTGACGGGTAATGTATTCTAGGTTTATTTAGAGCTGTATTGTCCATCAGTACAGTGATCAGCTTCAAAGACTACCCAGTCTGTGTAGCAGTGGAGGAAAAGATATCTCCTTGGTCTCTCAGTAATGCAGTGCTGATTCAAGAAGCTTTGTTAAAAATAAACCCCCCAAAGATTCAATGTACAACATCAGAGAAGAAAATTATACATAGATTTATACACAGATATAGCTCATTTATCAGAGTTCAAAAGCATCTAAGACTTATCTCAGGGTGCACCAAACCATATGCATTGTGTCATGAGAACTAGACAATATGCTGAGTTATTTGATGCTTGTCCTGGGCCATGTTCTAGCAGTGTGTATTCAGCCAGGGTCCATGGTCTTCTTCAGCCAGGGGCTTTGACCCTTATCACTAGGATTATCTGTGATGTTACATTTTGTCTCACAAGCAATACAGTACTTACATACAGCTGGTCAGAAACCACCCATGAAGCAGGAATAAAAAAAGATGACAGGGCACAAAGGCTCTCAGTCCTGACTTCTCTTACGCATTTACCGTTTCACTTTGTTATGTTGCTAAGTACCTAATCGGCTTTATAGTTTATTTCTACACTTAACAATGCAAATCACACTTTTGATATATGTCCACATATGCAATGGTTCTTACCATTGTTTCAAAAAGCATATAAAAAAGATCAGTTAAATTTCAGGTATTCTGTTTCTGCTAGGCCCTAAATTCTGGGTTAAGGCCTGTCCTTTTTGGACTTTTCTAAGTTTAGCATTAAACACAAAATCACACAGAATCACAGAATCACAGAATCAGTAAGGTTGGAAAAGACCTTAGAGATCATCAAGTCCAACCTATCTTCTATTACCAATCGAATCCAGTCAAACCTGTTACCTAACCTAACCTAACCTAACATAACCTAACCTGTTGCCATCCTAGTACCAAAACACCATCCTTCCTGTAACACACTACCCTAATATCTAGGTCATGTCACCAAGTAAGATGAAGTGCCTCATAGAAAATTCTGGCTTATATTTTCCTTGGATGTAAGTGTGGTCTCCCTCATGTTGTGTCTTCAGGAAGTTCTTTCATGTGCAATATGAAGCACAAAGAAAGTCATTCTGCTGTTACTATTTATCATTAAGACAGAGACTTTAAAAAGGTTTTAAAATATCAGCTTTAAACTGACCCAGTCATTATTGTATTGCTGTGAACCAGCAATGGGAAACAAGGGACGGAAAGGAAGGAAAACATAAAAAATATAATAGAATAACTCAGTATCTCTTTATACAAAGAAAAAATGTTCTCAGGCTTGTCAGTGTGCCATTTATTAAACATTGTCTTACTTTGCTTTGCTATTTACTTCAGATGCCAAAGAACCTCTGAATTGGCGACGATGAATGGAACTGTTCTGGAATACAACGCCGCTGAGTTCAAAAGGAATAAATGTGATGAGGCCTAATAAAGGACACTCCTCATTTCATTGTATGCAGTCTCTCTTGTGTGTTTGTTTAACTTTTCTTTAGTCACACAAGGCAGAAATTATGAGATATGAGGTTACCTGGTAGCCTGCTTGAAAAAACATGGCCATTTTGACCCATTTCAGCAACAATATTTTTTTCAAAACAGATCCTTGGATTAATACAGTCTTTGCTTTCAAGGTAGGCCAAGGTCATAACAACAATGCTTAAATATTACACGGTGAATTATATTCAAGCTTGAAAGTACTTTAGAAAAGAAAGATTTTTAAAATCAGTAAACCTGGGGAAAATGAAGAAAAAGTGAATAAGTTTCCTCGGTAAGCTAGTCAGTGACAGAGTCAGGAACAAAAATTATTGGCATTTTAATTTGGGGGATCATAAACATTTGTCTATACATCTGAAAGGGGTATAGAATCTTAATTTCAGGAGAGCTATGAAGTTCCATGGTAACTAAGGAGTGAGAAATTTCTGCAGAAGCATTTCCTTGCACTTTGTACTTGGACATAACTAGTTAAACAAAACCATTGGTGTTTATATATGTTGAGTTATAGCAAACCCTAACCCTACCCCTGACCTCTCCCTGAGATGTTCCGGCATAGCTTGGCCATGATCTGATGGGCACAGGCTGCCCTCAGACAGAACAAACAGTCAGAAGTCTCTTGGCTGCTGCTACAAATAACAAATGTCACTGCAAGATAATGTTGGGAATAGAGCTGAAGCTTTCACTTGCAAAACTGAGGTGATGGCGTTTTCCATGG
Organism: Pitta sordida; assembly: GCA_013390025.1. Lineage (NCBI taxonomy): Eukaryota > Metazoa > Chordata > Aves > Passeriformes > Pittidae > Pitta > Pitta sordida. Next base: position 11,508 of record WEKX01021853.1, on the reverse strand, counting down.
GATCAGCATCTGGACAGTATGGACTACTGAGAAATGAGAACTTTTGGTGTGAAGGTAAGCATTTCCTAGAATAGGAGCTAGTACTGGGAGCCTTCAGCTCTGGAAACAGCTTCTTTCTTCCTGAACTGTCTGAAATAGAAAGTGTTGTGACCATGACAATTTAAAGCTACAATTAATTGGCAGTTGATAGATAACACCCCTCTTGCACCCCACCCTCCAGCCAAGAAATTAGTGGAAAAACTGTGCAACTTAAGTGATTTTAGGCTACTACTCCCTGTAAGCCCATGGCACAAGGATGGAGTGCCAGCAGGGCACGTTTGGCATGTTCTCACACAAAGCCAGTGAGTATTTGGCTCCAGGATAAATAAGCATTTGCTGAAGAGAGCAGGAATCGGTGTAAATGCCTGGAGCAGGCGGGATTGCATGAGAGAAGGCCTATGTGGTGGGGATTGATTGCCATGGAAAAAGGGCTCTGCTGCTACTATCCTGGTACACCCTTTCCCATCCTAGTTTTCCCATTCTTCCCAATGTTGTGGCAAACATATAGGTTACAACATCTGTTGGAGATGGAATGTAGCTTTATTTCCAAATGTGATCCCTGGTAAAGCAATAGGGTAACTCTTGTCAACTCAATGCAGGGACCAAACCCCACTGACTGCTGTTTAAACCCTGCCACAGCTATATCATCTCACACATGGTGACTATGAAGCAACCCATAGGCCTGCACAATATTCGAGGCTGAAGCTGTGTCATCCAGACACTGTCTCAGCCCACATTACATCCAGTGAGATGTACAATACCACAGACACATGGCACTTGGCTACTCAGTGTTTAATTCTAGCTTTAAGCAGTGTTTGACAGACCCTACAAGAAGTTGTCTAATGTAGTTCAGTCCTTCTAGTCCATCTGTCATAAAACAGGTTCAGTAAAGAGCAAAGTATTTCTTCAAAGGTCCATTTTAGATATTTCAGAGGAAGGTTTAGGTCCAAAGTAGTTACCTGATACCCCTGTCCGCCACCAGGTTTTGGCCTCATCTCTGATAGCCAAATCTTTTCAAATAATTAAACAAATGTTAATTGACTCGTCCAAATCCCAACTCTTCAGTTAGTTTAGAGTAACTTAGACATCAAGACTGTGACAGGAAACTGCTTGTGCATTTTACCCTCTTTCTGAGTCATAGCCTTAAAGAACCTGTTGAATTACAGGGAAAAAAATTGCATGTGGTCTATAAAAACCTTACTGGGTGAACTTTCAGTTTTCAATTGTGATTGTTTCAACTGTGATTTCAGTTTTCAATTTGTTCTTGTTATTGAATGAGACCAGGAAGAACAAACACTTGCAATCTTATTTAGAAGGTGCATTATACGCTGAGCCCCTGCGTATTTGTGGTCTGTTATTTTGCGAGCTTCAGATGTGTGACCTCGACGCATGCTCAGAACATACCGGGACCCCAGTCAGCACGGGGAAGAAAAACTAATTTCTTTCTGATGATCCTCAGTTGCCCATAGACTGTTCTGACTAGAAATTATGTTTGTCTTTTTTTTTATTCAATCCTTAGAAAAACTGAATGGTTGTCACCAGAGATGCACCAAAAATATCCAAGCAGATCATCAGAGTGCCCCAGGGAGGCAGTGAACTTGCTGCAGGAGATGACAAACCAGGCTCAGATCACAGCAGAACTCAGGTCAGGGCTGCCAAGCACTGCCTCCCTCATTGCTTGCAAAGTGTTAAAGAGTCAAAGGTGCTAATCAAAACTTTGGACAATATCTTGTCCTTCAGCTATCTAGGAGGAGATATAAAGAGTAAACAAATTATCCAGACCATTACTTTCACTGAGGTAAACTTTGATCTTGTGTTTACCTTTTAAAAAGACCATGTAAATGAACATTGACTTGTGGTGATTATGGCTTTGTACTGCATTTTTTACCTCTTTCCCTACCCTTGTCATTCTTCCTTTTCTTGCAAAATTGAAAAACTAAGTTTGTCCTTAAGTGAACTACAATGTCATCTTGTAGCTTGTCATGGTTTGTTTTCTTTTCTCTGTCAGCCAGGGGGTTAATAGCTTCTGCCTGGGTCTCCCTTGTTGTCATGGAAATCAAGGTCACCTCTGTGAACAACATAGTTGTGAAAAGAAAAAAAAAGTTAGTACGTGTGTAAGAAGCTGAAAGCTATGAAGGCCCCCCCCCGGCCTACTGGAGAATGGGTAGGAATGTTCTTCCAGGCATCTCGCTGCTGCTTGTGGAATGGACAATGGTGCAAACCTATGGAATAGAGAGAGAGAAACCAGTGATGCAGAATCCATCTGAGGCCACAACTGAAGATGGAGAATCATGCTGAAACAGCTGCAGAGGTTTTGGGAGCCCAGAAACACGGGACCGGAGCTGAGCCTCGGCAGAGATCATTTGGGCAGATGTTTTGTGACAGAATTGCATTGTGGTAGGATCTGATCTATGTACTTTGGGATGGGCTTATAATGACACGGTGGAGCTGATACTTAAAAAAACTGCATCCTGTGCTATGACTCTCGGACAACAGAGAATGGAAGAGCTGTCGTCCGAAAGGGTCGAGATCTCACTTGGGAAAGGGTCATGAAAGACTTCCTCTCGTGAGAGAGAGAGAGAAAGGACTTCATGGAAGGGCAGAGAGATGGTTCCTACCCCAAATCTGGTCAGAAATACCAATAAGCCTGGTTTTACCCTTATCCCTGTTCCACCTTTTCCCTCTGGAGGAAAAAGGGAATATGAGATCTGTTGTAAGAGAAGGAGGGGTGGGGGGAAAGGGTTGCCTTTGAAATGATGCTTCTCACATTAAGCTCTGATTAAATCCTTCATATTTCTCACTTGTAGTTTGCCTTGTTTTGCCTGTGATAAATATTTTTTTCCAGTATTCTTTTCCTCCAGGAGAGGTTGTGGGTGAATCTCTGTCATCCAGCCAGGGTCAAAACATGACATAACTGTGTGTGTGTATGTCAAGATGCTATGGATCAGTACAAAGATGTAGAGGACAAGAAGTACAGTTGACATATTTTGGATTTAGATATGATACATGAAACTGGTTTGTAATGACAATATTTTGCTGTATCAGTATCTCTACTGGGAGACGAGGGGGTTTATTTTATTTTTCATATTGTCAGTTCTACTTTTCAACAAACATAGATTTAAACATGCAGGAAAACACTTGAAAATTAACATAAAACCTGTGGAGGGAGGTAGATAGGAAGGACCTTTAGTTTCTGAATATGTGTCCAACAATCATTTTCTGCTTTGTTTTTTGTTTGTTTGTTTGTTTAGGGGGGGGTGGGGTAGTGTTGTGTTTTTTGTTTGTTGTTGTACTTTTTTGTGTCTGTGATTTTTGATTTTGTTTTTTGTTTGTGTGTGCAATGAGAAAAGGGAGAGGTCCCTGTTTAAAGATTTTGAGTCATGTGCCAAGTCATAGGCAGCCTGACAAGTGCCAAGTGGAGTTATTACTCGGAGCATATCCAAAGTAAGCAATCTGCCCCAGCAGAACCAGAAGGAAGATGATACACTCCCATGTGGTCTCCCAGTGATGCTCCATGTCCTATTTTGCTGCAGTAGTAGGCAACAAGGTTTGAATTGGGAATCTTCAGCCCTGTTGAAGGAACTCACTTGGAGTTCTGAGATGGTGAGACATTGTACCTGCTAACACAGCCGGGAAGATGAGAACTGTAGGATTCAACTGATAGCCTTCAGCAAGCCGGTAAAGGTGAGATTCCCTGTGGAGCCAGTGGAGAGGAGCATGTGTGGGAAGGAATACCAGAAAAAAGTTTTCAGTATGGCGCTTGGTCCCACTTTTCCCATGATCTGAGGGAACCTGGAGTTTCATTTGGATGAAGACAAGAGAGCTGACTCACTTTTTTCATTAAGGTTGCAAGAACTTGTGGCTTTGTTCTCTGTCCCAGTCTTCTGCTCTCTGTCTCAGCCTTTTGTTAGGAAATGAAAATCCCCAGTGCTCTAGGGTTGACACATACATCATCAATGTGCTGAACCTTGCTTGTCCCACAAGCAGTTGCACCTGCTCTCAACTGTTTGCATAAGCAAAGTTCGGAGGTCATACGTTACTCAAAAAAACCAGCACATTCTTTTTATAGATTCAGTCTTGTTTTGCTTTAACGGGGTTATTTCTCCTCACTGTATTGTCAGTATGCTTCATCCTGGCACATGAAAAGTTTGTTGAAGGGAATAACAATTCATATGTATTTAGAAGGAAGGCACCTAGTTAGGTGATTCTGACCCAAAGTGCCTAATTGCTTCTGATAAAGGACTGAGAAACATTTGCATCAGTGGTTTCTGAAAGTCTGCTCTTCCCAGTGTTGACAGCTTATGAATGAAGATGCTGCTGAACAAAGAAGTAAACAAAAATGATGGCAAGCTAAACTATATTGTGTTTAAAAATTATGAGAGAAAACAGAGAGCGATGCTTCAGAAATGTAAAAGAACAAAAATGTGGAGAGACCAGTAATGTAATTGTCTAGTTTCCAGGACTGCAGTAAACCGAGTAATAAAATGGACAGATATTGTGTCATTAATATGAGGTTCCAAGTGCTTTATAAAATTTTAATTAATAACTCATAAAATCATTCTAAACCAGAAAACTATCCTTAGCTTTTCATATCCGACATAGACAAGAGTATTTAAAATGTTTTTTGCCTCTTTAAGGAGGAATGAGAGATGATAGATACAAGTCTTTGGTGTTTTATTTTAAGAAGTTGTGGATCACAGGATCACAGAATATTCTGAGTTGGAAGGGACCCACAAGGATCATCGAGTCCAACTCTTAAGTGAATGCCTATACAGGGATTGAACCCACATCGTTGGTTTTATGAGCACCATGCTTTAATCATCCGAGCTAATCTCAGGGTCATATTGTTTTTTCTTTTTTTTTAACCTAACTCCCCATCCCATCATCTCATTATCTAGACTGTGTCAATGAGTTCTTCATCTAATCTTTTCTTAAGCACCTCCAGGGGCGACAACTCCACCACCACCTTGGGCAGATCATTCCACCTAGAAATCACTCTCTCTGTGAAAAAGCTCTTCCTAATATCCAGTCCAAACCTCCCCGGGCGTAGCTTGAGGCCATGTCCTTTTGTTCTGGTGCTGGCAGCCTGAGAGAAGAGATTTATATCCTCCCAACTGCAACCTCCCCTCAGGTACTTGTAAACAGCAATGAGCCTCCTCTTCGCCAGGCTGAACAGTCCCAGTTCCCACAGTCTCTCCTCATAGGGCTTTTTCTCCAGTCCTTTCACCATCCTTGTCACCCTTCTCTGGACCCTCTCAAGTAGTTCAACATCCTTCTTAAACTGGGGAGCCCAGAACTGCACACAGTACTCAAGATGTGGTCTGACCAGTGCCAAGCATAGGGGAAGAATATCTTCCCTAGTCCTGCTGGCCACACTGTTCCTGATACAGGCCAGGATGCCCTGGAAGTGTTCAAAACCAGGCTGAATGGGGCTCTGAGCAGCCTGGTCTAGTGAAAAGTGTCCCTGCCCATGGCAATGGTGTTGGAACTAGATCACCTTTAAGGTCGCTTCCAACGATAATGATTCTATGATTGTGTGAATGTACAAAATCCTGTTTTCCTGAACACAGAAGAAATGAAATGAGCAGTAGCATCTCTACTCTCTGTTCAAGACCCACCCTAATCCTTGATGTGAATGTTACTAATTTCTCTCCAGGATGAGCTCTTAGACCCATCAGCATGATCCTTCGCTGTTTTTAATGCTCCCAGATTTTTTCCCTTATCTCCCTTGCTTTGCTCTGCCTCTTGCTGGTACAGTCATGGAATCATAGGATTACAGAATGTTTTGAATTAGAAGGGACCTTTAAAGGTTGTGGCAAGGAGGTTTTCAACTCACTCAGGTTCCTCAGAGCCCTGTCCACCCTGATCTTGAACATTTCCAGGGATGGGACATCTACCATCTCCCTGGGCAATTTGTGCCAGTTTTTTACCACCCTCATTGTAAAAACTTCTTCCAAATACCTTAACTAAATCTACTCTTTTTCAGTTTAAAGCAATTCTCCTTTATCCTATCACTACACACTCTTATAAAAAGTCCCTCTCCATCTTGGAATATTGACAAAGCCCTTATGTTCCTTTATCTGGGTCACTTGGTTTCTTAAATCCACAGATTACCTGCAAGTTTTTGAGGTTTGAGTGGCTTGGAGAGATACCCCAGAAATCAGGATGTCAGCCTCTGGAAGCCCCTTATTCTCCAGCAATCCAGCTTTCCATGCTTCACGTTGCAGCACAGAGGTGCAGGGACTCCTGGATACCTTTGGTTGTTGTCTGCTTTTCTACATCCATCAAGGATCACTTTTTTTTTTTTTTTTTTTTATTTGGGAGCCATCAGGTATAACTCTCCTAGCTGCTTCTTGTGCTCTCTGCCTCCTCTGGAAAATTATGTCAAAAGGCTCTACAGATGCTACCCAACTGGTTTAGAAAGCTCAAAGTGTTCTTACACATTCCTTTAATCACTAACTCAGAAGACTAGTCTAAAACAACCAAAATGGGGCACAAGAAGATCCTGGTGTCGCAACTTCAGTGTAAAGATTTTGGCATCAGCACAAGGTTTGCTTTCTGCAGAGCTGTGGGGCTGTTGCTTTGCCCCCTTCTTTAAGGCAGTCTTGAGCTCAGACTGACTTTATACTAGTGAATCATCTGTGTGACCCCTAAGGGCAATTTCAACTAAATTGGATGTGATGAACAAATTTTAAGATTGACAAAAAATGTCGTCATTGGAATGACAATCACAAGAGGATAAAATCTTAAAACAGGGACAAGACAATGTCAGGTTTCTCCTCCCCCAAATAGTATATAGAATTCACCTTACACATGGGAAGGCACTTTAGGTTTTAAGTCAGAGGGATAAACCATATATTTTCCCTTCTCAAGCCACTGCAATTGCCATTAAACTGCAAATGTTTCCAGTGCATTGGTCTCAGTTTGATCAGTTGTTTGGCTTAACAGGGCCTGAGAAACAAAAAGGGCCAGGTAGAACAAATGATTGCCCAAATGCTCTTTTCAGCATCTCCCATATCTCAGAGCTGCACATTTTGAGAGTGCAGCTGAGCAGCTCTATAACCAAATGCAAATGAGATGTTAATTAAGCAGGAGTTGGTAGGAGAACTTGTCTCTTTTCTACTTTTAAGTCCAGAAAGCAGGTGATCTGCTTTACCTTGGTGATGCCTTGCCACCTTCTTAATTCATCATTCCCTACCCTGTGATGAAATGACTGGGATTACACAAGATCAGCACCTGTGAAAATATGAACCAATTATTTTTAAAATCCATCAGTGAGTGCCTATCAAGGAGCTTTCTGACAGCAGCCGTGTTGTTTAGGAAAAGGTTTGTGTGGCATAATAATTACGTTAAATTGTCCTAGCTCTGTGGAGACACAGCATACAGAAATGGCTTTGAATGTGCTTTAGGAATACAGCTGATCATGTTCCCTTTCCCAGCAGTGCTCTCTGTGGATGCTGGAACAGGGGGGAGATAACAGCGAGATGCCAGTGCTGCTGTCAAGGTGCAATTCACACTGAGGTGATGCCAGCAGTGGTGTCAGCCACCGTGCCAGGAGAAGCCATACAATTAATTATGAAATAATGACAAAGCATTTCACTGCTCAGAGGTGTTTATTTGGGTACAACAGCGTGGTGGTTTTGGGAAAAAAACCAATCTTTTCTCACTCTGTCGGGGCTTGCATGGGAATGAATCTTAATAAAATGACATCACGCCTGTGTTTTCCTGCGGAGGGCTCATAAACAGTGCAGGAACAGGGGCAGCACAGACAGATGGAGGGCAGCAAGAAGCAGAGACCAGTGCAGGGTCTGATGGATCCACTTACACAGACACAGCCAGCAGCATCCCCAGAGCTTGGTGCCTACCGGTAGGGGGGCATCCCACGATTTCTTGCAGCGTGGGCTGTAAGGCTTCCCGCTGTGCGGATTTCCATCCATTCCTGGCAACAGGCGGGCACAGGCAGCTGCCTCACAGCCTGGGCTTAGCAGAGCAGAAGCAGCTTCTGCAGCGAGCCAAAACTGGCTCTCTTGCGAGCCCTAGTGATGGCAGGACCTGACTGCAGAAAAGATGGGGCCTCTGCAACACAGCTCAGTTCTCACAGGGAACCCTTGCTAAGAAAAACAGGAGAATGTTTCAGTCCTATGCGAAGCAGTTTCTTTTCCCATCCTTCTGTTCTCCTTCTCTTCGCTGGGGAGACTGAAACACAGAATCACAGAAAATTATGAGTTGGAAGGGACCCACAAGAATCATCTAGTCCAACTCACCATCTAACACC